>NW_022205588.1:285310-492695 GCF_004143745.1 Phasianus colchicus | reverse complement strand
GAAGGGAAGGGAGACAGAAATTGACACAAAAACTATATTGTAGAAGAAGAATGCCTTCTTTATGGCAATGTAAAGTTACCGCACTTCACTAATGCTGAAATCAAAAGCAGCTTCCTAGCTGTAGATTTGTTTTCACAATATAAGGGCCATCTCACACAGTTATCTAATTAGTATTTAATACCCATTCCATTAGTGAGACCAGCCTCATCAACAACTCTCCACTAACTTAAGATGCCACAATCTTGAAGCTAATTATAATATGAAGATATTCAATTAATTATTGTTTTTTCACTGGCTATAAAGAACATAAGAGAGCAATAAGTACAAATATATAATTATGCTGCATTTCCAGTGTGTTGTAAAAGCATATAGAAAGCTATGGCAATAATTGTAGGCTTATGTGCTTTTTTTCCTGAATTTTGAATATATAAAATAATAAGTTATTTCCTAATTCTAAAAAATATTACATGTAACCAAAATAAAATAAAAATAATACTAGCTATAGTAAGGTCTGTTCAGCTGTAAAGCTGCAAAGTACAGAATTGGACTGGACAAAGATTGGCAATTTCATGGGAAGAATTTGCTGGAGAGCAATATTACCAGTGCCACTTTTGATGGGAAGGATTACCTGAATTACCACATCTCAGCCAATTGCACAAGATAATGGACAATTTCCAAATTTGTATCTCATACCAGAGTTTTTAGGACGCATTTTATCTAGAGGGCTGAGAATGCAAAGTTGAACACAATTTAATGAAAGTGATTATGAATTGATTGTGTTCCAAGTACTTCAAGCCTTGAACTGGTATTTTTTTCTTTCTTGTTTTCATTCTTTCTTTCTTTCTTTCTTCTAACTAGGGAAACAAAACCATGCAGTTCATCTGAATGAGGAAGAAGAGTGAGAATACATTCTGGAGAAGTCATAATAACCTTATATTCTATTAAAAAGAATTGGATACTGTCTCAAATGAGTAAACATCAGTGTAAAGTAATATATTGACAATGTAGGGACAAAATCAAAATGAACTGAGAAAAACAAATGTAGCAAAGGGCAAAGAATATCAGAAATCTTATTGAACCTATGTTCAGTATTTACAGGAAGACCTAGAAAAGGATTGCTACGTTATTCAGTAGCTAAGGATCTCTGTCAACATATGAGGGTAAAAAAATTAGAATTAAATATCCTTTTTTACTTCAGTCTTCACTAAAGGCACCACCTATGACCAGGTGGCTAATACAATTGTTATAACAACACCTCAGACTGGACTAAAAAGTAGGCTCACTGAATTAAAAACTACTTTGGAGGGTTGAATTAGCATTCAGAATGAGCAACTGTTGAACTGACTTGGAAATACCAAGAAACTCAATGAGTACAAATGCAAAGTCCTTTGTTTAGAGACAATCAAATTAGCAGAGCTCCAATAATTGCCCTAACCTCTACTTAATAATAATCAACAGAGCTAACAGAGAATAAGCAATAACTGAGGAAAATATCTATAAACTTATAATAACTTATAATAAGCCAAAGCTGAACGAACACTACAGTGTTGCTGTAAAATCAGCAATCATCATGTAATACATGGCTAGTCTGAACAACTACAGATTACAGGACTTGTGAAGTAATTGTTTCCCTTATTCAGTACTAGTGCTAAAGAGCATCATAGCAAAATTTGAGCCCTGCATTTCAAGGAAGTTGTATATGAGTTAGCAAGTAGAATGGAAAAAAAAACAGGGAAAGTGAGTAAGTATCACTCACTACGTATCATGATCTATAAGAACAAGAACATGATCTATAAGAAACATGAGTTTTTTGGAAGGAATGGTTTAAATTCACTTATTCACTCCAACCTCTGCAAACAGAAAATAACATATTCTCTGCTTTTAATCAGTGGTGAGGTTGCCTCAAGCTGCAGTTACAACTGCTAAAAAAAGCTTTTCACTGCTAAGAAAATAAGATACTTAATACATTGTGTAGGATTAAGGTGAAGTCTTGAAGAAGGAAAGTTTTAAAGAACAGTACAGATCCAGACACTTCAGGATATTTTGAACCAGAGATGAATTTCAAGCCATGCTTCCTAGGGCTCTGCAGCATGTGTATGGCTCCAAAAGCCTTTTAACAGTGATTACTGTCAATATGAAAGATGTCATGCGGGTATAGAACATTATGCAGGATAAGATATAGCAGTACTTTGGCTTCAGTCACTTTACATTTGTAGAAGGCTTTCACAACCACCCTAATGTGCTGGAAAAATTACAGAACACGTAGAAGAACTTCAGTGGTTGTTTTCAAATCACTCAACATGCTGCAGCACTTAGGAATGAGAGGAGAAAGATGAGAGAATTCAACACAAAAACGTGAGGATGACAAGAGGCAAGCAATATATGTAAAATGGTAAAGATCTTAAGCTTGTCTTCTTTTATCTCATTATTATAGAAATTCAAACTTTAATTTATATATGACAGACAAGCAAGGTCAATAAAACAGAATGCCCAGCTGAAGTTAAGGCAGAAACAACCGTGTGAAGCTCAACAAAGTGACTTCCCTGCTTACAACCTGACCTCACCACAGGAAAACTGAGATACCCAAAACTTTCAACCTCTTCCTCTAAAATTGCCTTTAATGGAAATTCCTAAATCAGACCAGGGCCCAAAAGCCAATCTCTCACAATGTTTCAAACTCACAGACCTCTCTTACCTTCTCTTTCATTCCTTGGTAACTAGCCTTCCCAAAACACCCAGTATCTGTGTTAATTTCTCACTTTCACCTTTCTCGCTCATAGACTGTTTCTGCTCACCCCAAACTCCTCCTGCTCTTTTGCCCCCACTGCTGTCTTCTGATTGACTCTTGAAGCTACTGGAATTTGTCCCTGAGCCTGTCTTCCTAAGTTTACTTCTCCATTTAGGAAAACTACTCAGGACGCATGCTAAACTTGTAAAATTATGCTCAAGAAGGACACAAAAGCTTTGAAAATGTCGCTAAATATTTCAGTTTTACCTGAATTATCCATTATTTTCTCATGTTTCCTGCTAAGGAAGGAACTCAAGCTTCCCTGCATTCTTATTTTTATTCTAATAAATTGACAAAAAAGTATTTATTCCCTCACCCTCAACTAGCTGTAATTCATTTTGCACTTCAGCTTTTCTTCAACAACACATAAATACAAACTATAAATAGCTGTAGGGAGAAAACACTAGTGACTGGGCTGTTCTCAATAGGTTTTATTTGAAAAAGCAACACAGCAAGATACATTGATGGTACTGTGGAGAGTACATTAGAATACGTTACATTTGTTTGAATATTGGAATACTAAATGCACCAGCAGTTGGCTGAGAGAGACCAGCATAGCACTGTGATGCAGGGGATCATAAGATTTAAAAAGGATATGTAGAATTTCCAGAAAATTTTAGCATGAGTGCTAGAGAATTTATCTGGAGATTTGAAGATCAGAAAAAGATTCCAGAGTTGCACATACTTCACTTCAGAAGCAGCTTGAGGGACTTGATCAGTAAGGCCTTGAGAAAATCTCTTTAAAAGTTCATGTCAGAATGTGTGAGTGTAATTCAAAGACATGCAACTTCCCAACAAGAACAGAAACACGTAATGGAGAGTGCAAAACCATGGTTAAATCAACTTCCCTATTCATTAGTTTATTTGCAACCCACTCATTCTGGATATTAAAATTTTAAAAGAATGAAACATAAAAAAAAACTATTTATTTCTGGAAAGACAACACACAGAATTACAATTCCATCACTTAAGATTACTTATAGACTGGATCTTTGTTATTGCTTTTAAATTCAGAAAACCTACTTTCATTTATTCAATAAAAAGCACTATTAGCATTATGTGTTTAGCAGTGAGAAACTTTGAAGAATGTGAAATGTAAAAACAATAGTTTTAATCTTATGCTCCTCAAAATTGATTAGCATGTTTGGCTGTCCTGTAAACTCAATAAGAAGAGATTTCATAACTACCTTTTCAACAGCAGGTATTCAATACTGTTTAAAGATTGGGAACGTCTCAGCAAATTCCTTGAAGATCTGCTGTTCAAAGTTCAGAGTGGTATTTTTCTTTGATGAATTACTAACAATTAGAACATGACAGAAAGTATGATTGAACTTGTCACTGCTGACATAAAGGACCAAACCAACATACAAGCTCCTATTCTTAGTTTTTGGCTGCAATTTTAATCAGAGGCAAATGAAATATGAAAGCTGCTTTCCCTCAAAAATGTTTAGTATAATTGCAACAGGTTTATAATTTAGTTGTCACTTAATCCATTTATTTATTTACTTACTTGTTTATTTGAAATACAATCTAAAACTCACAGTTCTGTCTCTCATTCGTTTGAATTTTTTCACTCTCCCACTGGGAAAAGACTAACACATTGCTGAGGGCAATTAAAGTTGGAATAAGGTGGAATCTGTTTCCCTCAGTTAGCAGTTGGGACCAGATGATCCCCATAGAAACTGGTGGAATACTGTCATTCCATATTAAATTCAGAACAGTGACCTCATGGTGCAAAGATCAGCTTACCTAGCTTAAGTGTCTGTATTGGTTATCAAATGCATTATACTGAACAAGCTTACAAAAAATCTGAATTCATAGGTTGCTCTGAAAGTAATGCCTCACAGTTATTTCCATGGAAACTACTACTACTGCTACTATATACTACTACTACTACTACTATCATCAATGCAATAATGTATAAAACTTTAAAATTTAAGAGCATTGAATTTTTTAAAGCAGCATCAAGACAGGATTTGCAAAACATAACTAAGCAAAATAAAAAAAAATATATTTAAGAGGTATAATCACATCTCCCAGGAGCTTTTCTGTTTACATATATACTGTAAACATTTAATTAATAAATGAAACATCATTAACTGGAAACTTGTAATAAAGAATCTGAGCTAAGATTCTTGAGTATTCATTCTATGTCAGAGAAAACAGTAGTTACCACATACATTAGACAAAATTGGAAATGTAATAATAGTCAAGGTTTCTAAAAAAAAACCCTGGTACTAAGACAAATATTCCATCCTTTTTTGCTACATATTTTTTTCTGTTAAATTGAAAATGCAAAGAAAAAAAAAAACAAGTCTGTAACTATGGTTCTGAAGTTTTGATCTTTCATTTCAGTCTATATGCTAATCCTTCCTAGTTAGGAATCAGTACTAAATCATCAGTATGGAACACTAAGCATAAGCTTGCACTGAAGTTCAAAGAAGCGACTTTGTAAACATGAAAGTTTTCAAACTGATTTTTTTTAAAAATAATATTTGAAAACTCATTGTTTTTAACTTTCAGCTTGCCACAGAATTTATCTTTCATACTCCTATATAGTTGCTTTCTTCTGTGTTATCAGTAAAACTAACGCTGACCTTCCTCCTAGAAGGTTAAACTACTAGCTTCTGTTTGAAACGCTAGAGAGCCTTTTCTCAGGAGAAATGCTACACTAACGTGCTGCCAGAAATGAGAAAGAATACACCATTGCTCCGACCCTTCATTAGTCAGGGGATCTTGGCAACTGCAATAGGGCTTGTATACGGTCTCTGCATGAAAAACTATTTTCAAAGGTAACCTTGCCAAGGGCTATGTTCTGTCTTGGCAAAAGAAGCAAACTTACTTTTCTACCAATCAGTTCACTCTGCATGAGAAACAGGTGTTATGATAGGAAATGGGACTTGGAGCAGGAACAAAATGAAATTCTCTAAAAATAAGTTTGGTTTGAAAAAATTGGAGATAATAAGCCTGCAGGGCTTACATGTTTTTGCAAAATGCAAATCACGAAAACTGGTGAAGGGATTAAATGCTCTTTTTCAAAAATGACCATGGAGATTATAATCATTAATTAAAATCATGTAAATAATGTTGTGAAAGAACTCCTCCTTTTTAATCTCATAGGTTTCAAACAGCCTAATGGTAAAAGGTTTTGTCTCAAAAGAGCTACTCTAATTAAAACTAAAACTGTAGTATAATTAATAAGTGTGAATAAGCTTGCAATCTCATTCACTTGCAATGACAATTTTTTAAAAATCATATTGTATTTTTAAAAATCATTACACAGTTTACAATGGATTATATTCTTCTATGTCCACTTAAATATTTTCAATCAATTAATTAAAGGCTGCTACTAAACCCTTCTTGACTTATGAAGAAGTGGTCTCTCAATACCATTCACTTCTCAAACCTAGGCATGTGGTAGGTTTTTATTTTTTCTTTTCTTTTTTCTGCCCATACAATTAATAACTTCTGTCATACACCTGTACGGATGTATACTTGAAATACACAGAACAGATTTAGCAAAAATAATTACAAAGTAAAATGCATCCATATATACAGTACACATATTGTCTGTATATACTGATATTTCTCTACTGGAATCCAGTATAGGAAGGAAGGTTTTAAATTCAGAGAGAGTGCGTATTCGTTAGAAATTTCTCACTTACTACTAAATAGTAAGACTGGAGTTATCACTGATGTTTTCTTGCTTATTACTATTATTTAATCATAGACTCACAGAACATCTCAAGTTGGAAGGAATGTTAAAGGTCGTGCAGATGCAATGGACAGGGCTGCCACCCAGCAGCTCCGGCCAGTTGGCCTTCTGGACTGCAGCACAAACTGCTGGCTCATATCCAGCTTTTCACCTACCAGAACTTCCATTAATACAAGGATCGTTTTCACAGAGCTGCTCACAATGAGTTCTTCTCCCTGTCTGTACGCATATGTGGGATTGTCCCAGTCCAAGTGCAACACCCTGCACCTGGCCTTGTTGAACAGAGCAGGTTGTGATTGGCAGGTTATTACATTGCCAATCCAGACCTATTCAATAGTGGATACCAATAATAATTCTTCTGATGCACATCAAATA
The DNA here is from genome assembly GCF_004143745.1 of Phasianus colchicus. Next base: position 485,817 of record NW_022205588.1, on the reverse strand, counting down.
AAACTCAGGACTGATAAGCCATAATCTATATTCAAACATGTTTTCCTTCACCCATTATCCTGTATAAAGTACCATGAGACTACTGAATTAAATGACAGATGCAAAGCACAAAGGAAACACAATTATACATAAATAACTTCCAAGCACATTTACATTTTTTTTAAAGCACAAAATGAATTATATAATGTTCAGTGTTGTTCAGAGCTACTACAAAGTGTGAAACTATGAACTCTGTAAGCAGGAAAAATGTGAGAAACAACAAGTAATTTTTCATTTAGAAAATATTTTTTTGTTTTGAGTTTAGTTTTTTTGGTTTTTTTGGTTTTTTTTTTTTTTTTTAATCATCCATGAAAAGAATTGCTGTTCATTACTAGGTGATCATGGTAGGCATACATTTTTTCCACAATACATGCAGGAGGTTTGCCACTATTGAGAACCTCGTTCTTTTATTACGTTATTAGAAAATCAGAATGACTTTGGTTGGAAAGGACCTTAAAGCCCATCCAGTTCCTACCCTCTGCTGCAGTCAGGATTATCACCCATTAGATCAGTTTGCCTAGGGCCCCAAGCTTACCATGAACACTTTCACAGATTTAAAACAAACTTTTTTTTTTTAACTACAGAATCTTTACAATTATCACTTTAGTCTCTACTAATTGCATTTCTAGCACCAGAAAAAAAAAAAAAAACAAATCACAGGTATCAATGTGCTTTTACAAAATGTTTCTTTTACAAGTGAAAGAAATTCACTCCAAAGCTATATTCTTGTCACTTTTCTTTTGCCCCAAAGTACTTAATCAAACATAATCAGATTTTATAAAGAATGCTATTTTGTTCCATCAGGAAGAATGCTGTCAATTAAAATTCCTGATATGTGATTTGTGCCATAATATTCATTGCACTGATCCAACATTTCTAATTCTGCTTTACTACAGTTAAATAATGTCAGAACAAATTCAGCAGGTGCATACTTTTAGATGATCAGACCATTCTTCTGTTAAGTGGTTCATATTTTATAAAATGGAGGCATAAAAATTGAGACACAGTTTTCTTATTCAAGCATACAGTACATAACAGTTATAAACATTTTCATTTCTTGCTTCTGTGATAACTTCTGAAAATGACCTACTTCCTGGTCCCTGAACTGAATAGAGCTGGAGGCAAATAATCTGGAGAAGTATCGTGGTACGATTTCTTTGCTTTTACTCCTCTTAGTATCTGATGCTGGTAACCATCTGAGACATGGTAACGAGCTGAACAGCTGTTTGGTCTGAGCTGGTGCACCAGTCTTCTATTGGTCAATTTACAAACCACTGTTAGAATTCACAGCAACCAGCAAAACAGGCAGCACTTGCATGACAGCAGTGTCATCAATCCCACACAATCATCATCCTGTCTTAACACTTTCCTCATAAAATTCTTATCTCACAAATAAAAATACACCAATTATTCTTATGCTATACGACAAATCAGAAAATAATCCTATTGATATAGTTAACACCAAGCTTTTACTAATTTGGTAATATTGGTACTAATTTGGTTATTTCTAACTGTCTGGATTTATGGTGAATTTTATACACACAGAATAAAAATACACAGGTATAGATACACACATACAGAAATATGTATGTATGTGAAGACTTGTAAAGGAAAGCTGAACTCCACAATAAGCAGAAAGAGGTTAAAGTATCCAGATTCTCAGTACTACAACATCCTGAACTGCTTATAGTATGAAGTTCAGCCATAGTCAACTTGCATGACTTCAGAGAAGACTATTTTAAACGATATGAAGACGTATTAGCTGAATTATGAAGACAGGGCCAAGAGAGGCCAGCTATAACATGATTTAGAATGATCAAGATTAGAAGATAGCAGTGGTTCAGTGGCAATGGAACTTCAACAGAAATACTGAGTATTAGGCACTTTCGTGTCTTTGACACTACGGTTTATGAAAGTTCTTTTTCACATGTTATAATTTCCTGCAGTTTTTATAAGCTTATTTGTTTACATTAAAAGAAATACATGGCAAGAATTCAAAAATTTAAAATATATTTCTGTCTCCACAAGTTGAACTTTAAGAAGCTGAGAAATGTTAAGTTCATGAAGATATCCGAATATGAGTAATGTCTTTCAAATATGTAAAAAATATATTTTAATTTGTCTGAATTGATGTTCAATACTAAGAACTGAAACATTAAACATTACAAGGCAAATATAATTTTGTTCAAAACAACAAAGTCCAGCAGAATTTCCTAAGCAATTGAAAAATACTCTTGAAGCATGTAATACAGATGTTCCTGTACAAATTCCATGCTTCAAATAGTTATCAGCAAGATTTGGCACAATTTGCAATATTGTATTTATTTAATGGAGAAGAATTACTATTTCTTACAAGAACAGGAACGTTAAATGTTCCTACTGCACTGTTAGCTCAGAGCTTGAAAGTTATATAAATAGTCGTGACTTCTGTTTCTTTAAAAAACATATCTTTTCTGTGATCTAGAGAGTTTTGCATGGTATAGAGAAGACTGACATTTTTCACTGTTACTTGACTGCAAAATCACTAGACACAAAATGAGTTGCACTGGAAACACTGAAAAGGCCTGAATCTAGTAACTCGATGCTACTATCCCATGAACTTTATATTTCATCTCAACTACCTCTTATACTAAGTAGCTAAATAAAAGATAAAAGAGGTACAGAGCAAAAATGTTCAAGGAGAGCTTTAGATGTTGTAATCAGATCAATTTGCATGACCTCAAACAATTACTTCATATTTTTCTGCAACTGTATAGAAGGCTTCTGTTAGAAAACAGGTTCTTCAAATTTATCCTGAAATGAGTTTAGAAGTCACTGCACATTCAGCAGCTATTCACGATATAAATGCGCTATACACTATATTTTGAATTGTAAATTTCATTTTTATTACAGAATTTGTAACTACTATAATACAAACAGCCATAAATCTCCATGCTAGTTTCTAGCAGCAAATGTAGAGACTATGATAAGTTTGTTTTTAAAGTTTTTGATGTAAATTAAATTGAATTGAAGAATGATATCAAATACTGGAAGAAAAGTATGTCACCCTTACATCAACCACTTGTTTCAGGACATGTATGAAGGACAATGCATTCAAGAACCACTTTAGAACTTTGCTTTAAACTTTCAATTATAAATAAAATATCACTGCCTGAAGACAAAGAAATTCAATACACATGTATACAAACCTATCTTTCACTGACCAAGGCTTAATTCCCAAAAAGATACACGGACTTTGAACAAAACCTATGTTTAGCTCATCATACTGAAATACTAATTGTGCCAACACACTTGATTCATTCCATGTTCCACTATTTATCACAACATACACTAGTATTCTCCAGCTCCTGCCAAGCTTCAGACAGAACTCATTCAGTGCAAGCTGATGTTAGGTCCAACCAAAGGAGCTCAAGGAAAACATGAACAAGTATCCTGTATGCAGAGGTCAGTTGCTGGCAGAGTGCTAAATACAGCTGCTTTGAGACATCATCTAAAATCATAATACTGTTGATGATCTATGCCTCTGAACACTCCCCACCTTGGGCTCTCTTTTGTTGTGTGTTGACTGACATATTCTGTATGACAGACCAAATAGTAGAAATTACATTTTCTAGGAAAAAAAGTTTTTTTTTTCCCTAATTCAGTAATAATTTCCCCACCTAAAATGTGTGATAGTGAAGTTCAAAAGAGAGGTAACTTTGATGTAGTGCAAATGAAAATGGCTTTATAAATCAAAGAATTAACGAGGAACAGTGCACCTAACAAAGTTCAACAAAGCCAAGTGCAAGGTGCTGCGCTTGTGTTGGGGCAATCCCACATATCTATAAAGATTGGGAGAACTTTTTGAGAGCAGTGCTGTGGAGAAGTACTTGGATGTTCCAGCGGATGAGAACCTGTATGTGAGCCAACAGGGTGCTCTTGTAGCACAGAAAGCCAACTGTATCCCCTGCTGCATCAAAACACGGATGGGCAGCAGGGGGAGGGAGATGATTTTCCCACTCTGCACTTGTTAGGCCACATCTGAAGTAATGTGTCTAGCTCTGAGGTCCCCAACTCAGGAAAGTTGTGAAACTTTTAAATGGGTCCAGAGAAGAGCCACAAGGATAATCAAAGGACTCCTCCCTATGAAGGACCTGGGCTTGTTCAGCCTGGAGAGGAGGCTACAAGGAGACCTCATTGCAGCTTTTTAGCACTGAAAGGGAGATTATAAGCAGAAGGAAAATCAACTTTTTACAAAGGCAGACAGTGATTAAAAAAAAACTTCTTTACAGAAAGGGTTGTTAAGCAGTGGAATAGGCTTCCCAGGGATCTGGTGGAGTCACCATCCCTGGATGTGTTTAAAAACCATTCGGATGTGGTGCTCAGGGACATGACTTAGCAGAAGGTTGTTAGAGTTAGGGTAGTATGGTTAGGTTGTGGTTGGATTTGATGATTTTTAAGGTGTTTTTTCCAACCTCAGCAGTTCTATGATTCTATTATAGGATAAAGGGGAATGGTGTTAAACTAGAAGACAGGAGATTTACATTAGTACATGGGAAATTCTTGAATGAAAGTGAAGCACCAGAGCAGGCTGCCCAGAGAAGCTGTGGACGCAGCTCCCTGGAGGTTTTCAAGGCCAGCTTAGGCAGGGCCCAAGCCAGCCTGATCTATTTGGTGGCAAGCCTGCCAATGACAGGGGGTTGGAACTGGATGATATTTGAGGTCCCTTCCAGCCCAGTCATTCTATGATTCTATGATACTCTGTGATACAAGAAGACAACTTTCACAAGTGCTTGTACATGTACAACTGTAAATATAGAACCATATATACTATTACATCCTATAGAAATACGTAGTTAGACGTACTTTATTATATATATAGAACACACAATATATACACACACTATATACAATACAGTATATGTGTATGCACTATACTGAAGACATATACTGTGATCTAGACAGGAATGACTGTTTCCACAAACAAGTATGTGGTTTCAGAATCACTGCAAGAACAGTGTTTCACACTATACTGTGTAGTACTGACCCACAATGTCAGTAGCACATGTTGGTGGTATGGCAGTAGAGGTTGAACTTCCCATCAACATTCTGTTCCATTCTGTTGCTGTGTGACAGATGGCAGCAGAGGGGCACCTTGACAGAATGGCATCTAACATGGAAGTGCATATGAAGCAAAGATGTGGAAACGAATTCCTTCACGTGGAAAAAAATGGCATGCATAGACAATCACTCATGACTGCTGCATGTTTATGGAGACCAAACAGTGTATGTAAGCACAGTGAGGTGGTGGATGGTGTGTTTCAGCAGTGGTGACAGCAACATCAAAAACAAGATACATTCTGGGTGGCCATGTAACGCTGTCATGCTACAAAATGAACAGTATCTTAATCAGCTCAACCTCGATAATCAGCTAATGGTGGTGATTATATTGAAAAATCATATTCTGTAGCTAGGAATTTTCTCTATCAAGTAGTGTCACTGCGATCTTTGTATGTGTTGTAGTATCCGTGGAAATAACTAGGAGCCATTATTTTTGGAGCAACCTACGTATGACTGTGTATAACACAACATATATAGGTACATGCATGTACGTATATATAGTGTGATGATATCTGAAGACAAAAATGTAACACATTTAGATATCTTAAGATCCCATCCACTGTTGAAGCATTTGCATTTTTAGTAATAAAATGAGAGAAACTAATCAAATACACGTTTTTGTTATCCAGCAGAAGATATAAAAACACAAAACACAAACACACTGGAAAAAGACTGAAACTTTCAAAACAATTATAACAAAAGATATTATATCATCAGCTTTTATTTCACCAGTTTTTCTCAGTAGTTAAGAAAGAAATCATATCTTTTCCCAGAGGGACAAGTCAGAGCAGAAGGTGTCTCTATCTGTATATATCAGGTTCTTTCCCTGTACATTGGCTTTCATTTAAGTTAGATTGTACTTGTAATTCGTTTACCCTCTGGGGTGATAAAAGTATTTTCTTCATAGAGCAATATTTAAGTGGCTGATATATAGTTGGTTCAAGGCTAGAGGTTAATGTGGCTTTAATGTGGCAATAGAAAAAGAAGTTATTTGGAAACGTATGACTTCTCCATGTAGCATTTCATGCATGATTTTCCTCTGAATATTATAAACACACTAACGTAACACTAAATTCCTGCAAAAATAATGTACAAAGAGTAATAGACAATGTCAAGGAAGAAAGTCCCACTCAAAACTGATATTGCTAGTAGCAAAACACTTCTGATGAAAAATTTGCATAGGTGAAGTTGATGAGACCCTAGCAAAGCAAACTCTTTCAGCTACAATTGTTACAAAGCTTTTTGAAAATGTACATTGCATTTTCCAACGATATGCACTGCAATTTCTGACAGAGTTGTAAGCATGCAGCTCACAGAGGAACATAAAAATATGAAAGCTGTCTCCAGGTGGTGAATATAAAAGTAAGGAAAGTGACAGGATGCTTAGAATAGAAAACAGAAGAAACTGCACACGGAAGTGCAAATATTTGAAGATACCTACATTGATTTCTGTTTAATTTTAATACAATACAATTAACTGTTTAGGAAGAACTGAAGGATAAATACATCAAGAAAATGCCTGCATACCCAAGTAAAATGCACTGCTTAAAAGAAAACATTAAAAATACACAGCAGTCAAAAGAATTCTAAACTAAGCTCCAAATTCAAGTGTATGAAATCTACTAACTTCAGTATCAGCAAGATTAATGGTATAAATCCTTTCTTCCTAACACATATACGCCCTTTTCAAATACCTGGAAAAAACACTCCCATAGGTAAATTCTCAACACCGTCCAGAGTTTGCATCAGAGCATGTTTCTATTACTGGCTGAAAATACGGGATAATAAAAATCCAGTGCACTGAGAAACGTCAACGTTCTTAAGCTATAGCTGTAGTACACAAATTAGAAATGGAGATAAAAGTGTCACTGAGAAACAGAAATGAATTATGTCTGGTTACAGCTCATCTCCAAAATATTCACTACTCTGACTAATTATGTGGAATATCCATGCATTCAATTTTCCACGGGAATTCTGTTTTCAAATGAAACTTAAAATTACTCTAAAAACCTCAGATAGCTATATTGAAAATGAAGCTTGAAGTTATCCTTAGCAAATATTGTTCATGAGATGATTGCAGCCTTCAGTGTTGGTCATGTTAATATGTGTCAGTAAGACGTGAAAAATACAAACAAAATTACAGCAAATCACGGAAATAGAGTAGGCTTATGTGTTTTGGATGTCTGTATCTGTTAATCTGAAACCTTCATATTTTTGCTAAATTCAAAGCCATTCTGTGTGATTTGTATAGATCTGCAATGTAACTACAGGCAATCTAGCCTACATTTTCAAGTGGCTAGACCACATTAACACCTCTAATATAAGTCTCAGGATAGAAGATGACTGGGTTTGGGAAGTTCTCCAGCTTAGAAATAGTTGGAAAAGAGGATTTCAAATTTCCAGAGAATTTAATGTAAAATATCCGCTAATGACACCATACCAATAGAGCTCCTCAGCCCTTTTAATCATTTCACAAAATTAAAGATCATAGAATCACAGCGTTATGACTGAAATAAAAAAAATATGGTCCATTTCACATTAAGGAAGGGAAAAGTTCTATTCATTTTTTTTGTCAACTTAGGTATTTGCATGCACAAATGCTGCTCTGAAAGTAGTGCCTTCTTTCCTATAATATTGCCCCACAAAATCAGAGGCAGATGTTGGTGGCATGGAACTAAAAGTTGAACATTCCTGACAATATTCTATTATATGTTGCTGCCATGTGACAGATGGCAGCAGTGCGGCAGTTTGACAGAATGCTGTTGGACATGGAAGTGTGTATAGTGCAAAGGTGTGTTGCTGAATTCCTCTGTGCAGAAAAAATGGCATTCCTATGAATCAGTGAACTGACGTTCACTGATGCTTGCTGAACAAGGACCAAATTGTGTATGTTAGTGAGGCAGAATGTATTTCAGCAGTGGTGACAATGATCACCTCCTCTGGTGCAGATTTTTACAAGCATAGCATGCAGTCTCTTGTTCATCGCTGGAGAAAATACATAGCTAACAGTGGTGACTATGTTGGAAAATAGTGTTTTGTAGCTGAGAGATTGTTCTCTCTAATAGTGTTATTGTGCATCTTATCTGATGTAGATCCACGGAAATAAATCTGAGATATTTCTTTTGGAGCAAACTATGCATCATTAGAAATTATACTAAAATTAAAAAAACATTTTCTACATTCACGCACTGACTAAAGAAAACAGGGAAATTTCTCAGATGCAAAGGTCTTGGACAACCGCCCGTTTGCAAATAAAATTCTTTAGGGGGGATGTAATAAGAAGCAAATTAAAGCAGAAATTATGATATTAAAAGAGTTCTTGACCTCCATTTATTTGCTTTCCAGACTCCATTTTTGTATTTAACAAATATATTTGATCTAATTAAAGAAATCAGAAATCACAGTGAAAAAAGACATCCAAATTCTCTGTGAAAAGTCTAATCACTTGTTCATGGTCATGATTTTACTTGACTTGACCAAATTAATTTTCAGGATACTACTTGGGAAAGATACTACTGAGCTTACTCTTGTAGCATAACTAAAAAATCTCTAAATTCTATGTTTACAAGCAAGCAACATATTTGTAAAAGGAGAAACAGTTTTTATTGTCAGAAGGTCTAAATGAGTAAGCACAGCCCAAATGAACCATCAAATTGGCTCAATCAAATCTTATCTGAAAAACAACCAGAATGTTGTACATTTTATTCAGTATTTAAATGAGTTTAGTGTGAACACAGAACGTTTCCTAGATGCACATTCATTTCCTATGAGGTATAAGCAGTTTTTAATTAATTTGTGGACAAAATATATATTTATTCATATAGTATGATTTTTATCATATTGCTTAATTTCAAGTTTGCCACTTTTTTCCTTAAGACTAGCTCCTGAATTTGAAATTGATGTTCAAAATATTTAAATGTCTTGCTTGTATCAGAGTCCCTGATCAGTTTTCTTCATTAGGTGAGAGACTAAAGATAAAGTAAAAACCACAAATTTAATAGTCATGCACTTGAAAATGAAGAACAATGCACTCTAGCAATAGAGAAGGCAGAATTAGGATTAGGAAAAGTGTCAAAGACTGACAAATATTTTTCTTTGAAAACCAATAGAACAAATTGAACATTCAAATTTTGGAGGACATTTAAATCCTTCTAAAAACAAGTGTAGTACAACATTTTGGTTACAAGACTGTTTTCTCATAGTTCAGATGACAGTAAGGTGACAATTAAAATTAGCATTAGATTACTAGATGTGATAACGAATCGCAGCGAAACAAGCACTAAACTGAACTGTCATTTTCTGTAGAATCATTTGAGAAAAAAAAAAAAACATCTACTTGAAATTCAGTAACATTTTTCAGTGTTGTGAAATGACCTGTTTCAACTAAAACAAATCAGTGAATCCATACATATAAACAGCTACGAGTTGACAGCAGTTTTCAGAACACTGACGGAAACTAGCCTAAAAGGGTTAAGGCACTGAAGCCTAATCAAAGAATAACTTAGTTTTCATTGGAGGTGAAAAAAAGAGCTCATGATGTCCTTCATTACTGATTTCATCTTATAAAACTTTAAGAATGACTTTAATTACTTGTCTTAAGCAATTAATGTACATGAATGAAAATGCAATATGAGAATTTGAACTAATGTAATAGTATAATAATGCCTTGCACAACAAATTACAGTACTAATTTAGAATAAACTCGTTATTATTCAATATGCCTTTCTAGGAATGTTGTAATTATCTGGGGCATTAAAATACACACATTCCTTGAGCACTAAAAAAGAGAGAGGTCTGTAATTGTTCAGATTTCACTGAAAATACTTTTGAGAATTTTCTTTAAAGTGAGTTAATATAGTGCATTTATTCCCTCAATAAACACTGCTAATAGCTCAATATTCAGTTTACTTATAAGACAAAAAGCTCCTCTACAATGGGGAAACTTACAGGCAGTATTTTAAACATGCACAAATATAAAACAATTAAATCTACAATTTCTTAAAATATATAATATCATACACTTTTTAATTTCCGGTGAACAGTTTCAGATATAATATACTGAGCTCATTTTTAAAAAGATGTTTTATTTTAAGGACGCAAAACCAGATGACCTTTCACTTGAGTCAATCTGTTAAACAAACGTCTGAGTTGTAACTGTTATGCTATAATATCTTTAATCATCTACAGTTATTTATTCATACTGTTTCAATCAAATGCTTTTCCTGAGTTGCATTCTGCTTTTTCCCGAAGAATCCGTATTTAATAGTGAATACAATATCAGTAAACTAGAAAATGAGAAAAGTGTAAGTAATGCCTCCTATTTATTTCTGTGGAAACTACAAAAGATAGAAGGAGCACAGTAACACCATTAGATAGAGCTACAAAACAATATTTTTCAACACAGTCACCTCCATTAGCTATGCATTTTCACCAGTAATCCACAGGAGTCCACACTGCTGTCATAAAAACCTGCGCCAGCAGAGGTGATCCACTGTTTCACAGCTGCTATGACAGAACCACTGATAGGAAAATATTGTTCACGTAGTTGAATTTTCACTAACGCCCACTGTTTGGCTGTTATAAATGGTAACTGCCAATGAATGTCAGTGGGTGCCATTTTTTTCTGCACGGAGGAATTCAGTTCCGTATCTTTACTTTGCGTATGCGCTTCCATATCAGACACCATTTTGTCAGATTGCCCCTCTGCTGCCATCTGTCACATGACAACAAAATGGAATGAAATATTGGTGGGAATGCTCAACTTTTACTGCCATACCACCAACATCCACCACTAATGTCCTGGGTCAAGCTAATAAAGCAGGAGGCACTAATTTAAACTACCTTATGTAGGTTATAGATTTTCAGATTGCTCCTGCCCTAGTACAGATCCAATGATAAATCTGACAGAAGAGCTAGCACTTCATGATGCAATTACAAATTTATTAATTTTTCCTACGCCACCTATATTAAACTATACAGGTCGCCTAATGATTTATTATGCCCTTTAAAATTTGGTTACACTGTAATCTTTAAAATTTGCTTACTTTTAAGGTGTTTTTGATTTGATAGTAATTCACTCCATTGCTTTAAGTTTCAATAAGTTATTTTTTTAAATTTAAAAATTATTATAAATTCAGTATGACATTAAATATAAATCATAATTTATCATAATTGAATTTTATTGTTATTGAAACACAAGTTTCCACACATCACTAAATATCTGATTGAAACAAAATACAGAAGAAAATAATTTTATAGTCTCTAATGAGAAATAAGGCTGCTTTATTCAAAATTTCTTAATTCCTAACATATGCTTAAGCAAACACTGAAAAACTTTAAAGCTATTGTCATGGTTTTGGTTTTTTTTATTTGATTTTCAATATTCCACATCAAAACATCATGTACTGGAAGTGTTAATGCTCTAACTCTACGTACCTATCCCTATACATTGCGGAAGTCACAGGATCTGACCCTTTGGGGCGGTCTCTTACTGCCTGGCAGTGGGTGCTGGAGGTGCTTTCCCAGCCGTTCCAAGCTTTTTCAGGTTTGACTCGGTCTTGGGAACTCTCTCTCATATCTTATTTGATTTATTAGTCTCAATTTCAATTAGATTGTATTATATTGTATTATTTTGCATTCCGATATCATAGTTAGTAAAATAAGTTTACCTCCATAGATTGTTGCCGCTGTTTTTTTCCTTTTCCCCCTTCCTTCCCATTTTGTGGGCCCAAGCGGGGGGTGGGGAGGGCAGGGGCCTACTGCCCCCTGTCACGTGCATAAACTGATCTAGTTAATTCCGTGACAGATTTTGGTGGAGAATGCGGGCATAGCTGCCTTTTTCTTTTGGTTTTTGCTTTTTGGCTCTTAGAACAAATCTCGCTCTCTGCTCTTAGAGAGCTTCGTTAGGGAGCATTATCAGTAGTTCAGGTTTTTGTGCTGGAAAACTTGACCTGGAAAGACCAGGCGTACTGCCAGTATTCTGGGATATTTGTAAACTTTGAGCACTGCTTAGTCTGGGTAGTGCCTTTTTTTTTCCTTCCCCCCCCCCCTCTTGTTAGTTTCAGTTCATTAACCCTTTTTGAGCAGAAACCAGCGATGAACCCACTCTTTTTTGTGGGAGCGCTGAGTAAGGGATTAAAAGCTATGGTGTTTCTCGCGACCTACTGGCGAATCATCAATGTCATAATTACTTGTTGTGGAATTGTGTACATATATAACTACATAAGGGCACTGACGGAGACACCTGTATGGTACCTATCATGGTACCTATATGCAACGTTTAATATGAATTTTGACACTTGCACCCCGGATGGAATGGCTAATTTCACAAGCAACTACATCCCAAATGGAATAGCTAATTTTACAAACCACACGGTGTTCAAACCAGTTTCCAGGTTTTCCTTTTGGTTTATCAGACATTTTTCCAATGCTGAGTTAACTCTAATGCTTTTGGGCGTAACAGGCGTAACAGCCCTGTTCATATCAGTCTTCCTGAATCTATTTCTATACAGGACTATAAGGACTATGATTAAGCAGAAGGAGTCTCCTCCAAAACCAGAGAATACTGACTGGCAGGGAATATGGAGAGATTTAGGAAAAATCTTAGAAGCATGGGGACCCGCAATGTCATGCGATTTCACTCTTGAGCACCTGTGGGATCCCCAGAAACTTAGCCAGTATTTGGAACAGGGGCAGTGCGGCTTAGGTAAATCTAAGGAGGTACAACTTATTTGGGGTTTGGCTTGTGCTTACCGTGCCCTATATAATACTGTTTTGGAGAGAGAGTTACCGAGCTGAGGTTCAAGCCAAAGGGGAAGTCAAATCTGATCAATTACAGGAGACACCAATAACAATATCAGTTGCCCCTGTGGAGGGCAAGAAATGGAAACGAGTGTCCTCGCGTCTAGAACGGAAAAAAGAAGAAGAGGAGGAGGAGGTGGAGGAAGATCCAGGTGAGGGGCCCTCCTCGAAACCACCAACATCAAGAAAGGCAAAAGGAAAAACTAAGAGACATGCAGAAGAGAGTGATGAAGAGGAAGTTTCTATTACTACTCGTCGGCCTCTGAAGATGACTGAAATCCAAGGCTCAAGAAAGGAATTTACACAGCGCCCAAATGAAACTATCGTTTCCTGGTTAGTTCGCTGTTGGGACGACGGGGCCAGTAGCTTGTCTCTAGATGGTAATGAAGCCCGCCAACTAGGAGCCATTGCCAGAGATCCAGCTATTGACAGAGGAATTAGTCGATGTCTGGATGGGGCTGCCTCCCTCTGGGAACGAGTATTAACAGCCATGAAGGAAAGGTACCCCTTCAAAAGCGGCTTGAAGCCTGTGACGAAAAGATGGGATACAGTTGAACAGAGTATCCAGTATTTGAGGGAAATAGCCGTGGTGGAAATGTTGTATGACCCTAACTGTGTTTTTAACGACCCACAAGGCCATGACCCTGAGAGAGTGAGAACAACGCGTGAAATGTGGCAGCAACTCACATCAACAACACCAGCCAGATATGCCTCTGCTCTATTGGCAGCATCTGACAGATACCAGGACCAACAGAGAAGCCCCTTAGTTTATGAATTGATTCTTACGCTCCAAAGCTATGAACAACAGCTACCCCCAACTCGCGCCGCCATCTCACAAATGACGGAGCAACTGAATAAAGTGCAAGAGCAAGTGTCTTCACTGATGAATCGTGACAAACCTGTAGAAGTATCAGAAACGCTTGATGAAGATCAGAATAGTCAAAAGAGTCTAGAGAAGGAGATGAAGGAGATGATGGAACAAGTGTGGATCCAACTAACTAAAGACGATGAACCCTCCTTCTCAGGTGCAAAATCAAAAATCTCAGCTGTTAGAGGCAAACGCTCTCCAGCTCCAGGAAGGAATCCTACATCGCGACTTGCCTTGTGGCGTTACTTACGTGACCATGGAGAAGACATGAGGAAGTGGCACGACCAAGCTACTCATGTACTACGAGCACGGGTGAGAGAATTACAAAGCAGATCAACCGCCAGTGCAGTTGCTCCGGTTACCACAGGTAATGAATAGAGGGGCCCTGACCTCAGTCAGGGGGGGGAAAGGGATAATAGAGTTTATTGGACTGTGTGGATCCGATGGCCTGGCACATCAGAACCACTGAAATATAAGGCATTGGTGGATACCGGTGCACAGTGCACTCTGATGCCCTCGACTTATGAAGGGACAGAATCAATCCATATTTCTGGAGTGACTGGGGGCTCTCAAGAATTGACTGTGTTGGAGGCCGAGATAAGCCTCACTGGTAGGAACTGGCAAAAGCACCCTCTTGTGACTGGTCCAGGGGCTCCATGTGTACTTGGTATTGATTACCTCAGAAGGGGGCATTTCAAGGATCCTAAGGGATATCGATGGGCCTTTGGAATAGCTGCTGTAGACACAAACAACATTAAGCAGCTGTCTGTTTTGCCTGGCCTGTCAGAAGATCCGTCTGTTGTGGGGTTGCTACAAGTAAAAGAGCAACAGGTACCAATTGCTACAAAAACGGTGCACAGACAGCAGTACCGCACCAACAGGGATTCCTTGCTCCCCATTCATAAGTTGATTCGTCAACTAGAGAGTCAGGGAGTGATCAGCAAAACTCACTCGCCTTTTAACAGCCCCATATGGCCAGTGCGTAAAGCCAGTGGAGAATGGAGGCTGATGGTGGACTATCGTGGCCTGAATGAGGTCACTTAAATATGCTTTCTATGTAGAATATAAAAATTTAGAAAGGCATCCAGTTTTTAATATTAAGCAGCTAGTGTTCAACTGTCACATAACTTTGTGTATCTGTACAAACTGGGAGGTTTACATCTGTTATGAATTTGAAAGTGAACTATTGATAAATTGCTGAACAGTGCACATATAGGTGCCGCTGTCCAGAGGAAAGACACAGGCCCTGGGAAGAGTACAAAAAGCTGTAATATTTCTATTTGTATTTGGGTCATGAAAATTTGTTTTCCCTCTATCTGCAGCTGGGACTGCAACTGTATGGAATACTTCTTTCTTACTTTAGTACATAATTTACTCTGGCTTCTAGAAAGGAATAACACCTTACTCTCATCTATGCTCAGGTACTCCCTTGTTCCTTCTAAAATTCCTAGTGGTACACAGGTCTCATAATCTATTATTGAACTTAGCATTTGAAGTCAATATTTCACATTTAACACTGAGTTCATAAATGACAGAGAAAGACATTATTGCTTGCTCATATGAGGTTTTGTTTGTTTGTTTTGCTTTTTGTTTTTCTCCTCTTGGTTGGGGATAATGTAAACAGATTGAAAAAAGAAAGAAGTAATTTGAAACCAGAAAATTTTATTTTATTACATTTCCTCATAAACCAGAGAAGGATAATACTCTAATCTTATTACAGACAGCATCATTATGGCTTTCAATCATTTCTTCTTAGTGGCTTTCACAACTTTGGACAATTCACAAATAATTAAAAATAATTGCAAGACTACAAATGCATCCTATAATATGAAAATCAAACTGTAATCATTTGATTTTATGCTCCAGTATGAAATATCAAGAATTTAAGCCTAAAATTAGCTTTGTAACACGTGAACTCCTTGATGATAAGAAATTCTTCCCATGCTGACAGGAAGTGGAAAACATTGACAAGCTTAGAAAAACTCGTAACACTTTTTGCAAGTACCTTATTTGGGAGACACTCACAAAAAAGACTGATCTAGTCTGGGATGACTATTAGGAAACAACTAGAAGGAAACTTCAACTAAAAAATGAAAACTGGGAAAGCTGTGCACTTAATATATATGAAGAACAAGGACAAAGGAGGGTTAATAAGATTAGAAGATATGATTTTGGAACTGGGCTGATATAAAAAAGATGCAATCAGAAAACACATACACTGATTGAAGAAACATGGATCAAAGACTGAAGAAACTAAAACAAACAATACAAAACATTACGGAATAATAATAACATAGTCACATATTGATCAAATGGTTCATAAAAGGAAAAAAACAGGAAGACACAATTGTTAAGACCGTCTTTTTCAGCAAAACATTAAATTAAAACACTTAGCTTTAAAGTACTGTACATAAGATGAAGCTTATCTCCTGAATAGGAATATTTTTCTGAACTGAGAACCAACCAAACTTCAAATTTCTTGAATGAAAATTACATAGCACTGATATGAAATTAGAGAACCTCTACAATGGTACTTCAGGAATCAGTCTTAAATAAACTTAAAAGCTATTTTTGCCTTAATACACTTGCATAACCCTTTTCCAGTATGGGGAAATAAACAGACTTAAAAACGTGCTGAAGAAAAACACAGGAAATTAAATATCCACACTTACCTTCATTAACAAGCTAAGCAAAAGTGAAAAGGTAGAAAAGAGCAAAATATTTTGGTGATGCTTACTTTTCAGTATTAAAAAGTCTAACACTGAAAGCTCAGTGCTGGAGAGCACAGTGGGATGCCTCAGTCTATAAGATAAGCAGTTTCCACTACAGAACCATTACAATGATTTTATTCCATCTAAATACTGTACACGCAAGTTGTCATTGTGAACCTATAGCCTACCTGCAAGTCCATTATCCCTGGGGAAGAAAAAACAATAAATAAATAAATTCTCTACAAAAAATTAAATACATACTATCTAAATTCAGTGCACTTCATCATTCCATCTTTCATCTTTCCATACTTTTTCATCCACATCTGTCTGTTCCATTTACTATTGTTTTGAACCAACTAAGGATTTATGTATTATATATTGTTCTAGCTCAAATTTTAAAATTTGTTCCCAACGGTACCTGGAGTTTTTCCTCCCCAGATGCCACATTCAGCAGTGGGTCCACATTTTCCCTAGCTGTCTTTTTGTCACACATCTACTTACAGAAGCCCTTCCACTTGTATGACATTCTATGCCAGACTCAAATCCACTCGGGATTTGGCCTCACTAAGCTCCTTTCAGCATGCTTGAACAATGTCCCTCACAGGTTACATGTCCTTGTTTCCACCTTCCCTATGCTTCCCTTCTGTGTTTCTGAGTTTTGCCTCCTATTCATATTTCTTGTGCAGAGGATGACATTGCTGCTATTTCTCCTGCTCATTCAGATTATTAAATAATTATCAGAAGATTTAAGCTAGCATGTATTATTCAATTTCTTTCCGAGAGCAAAGGATATTCCACTTGCTGCAGGTGGAGCTGCATATATTGAATTTCCTTATTAAACTTCATAAAAATGTCACTGTATATGAGATTTCTGTTTTCAGGGTCCAGCACCTTATATTCTTGAGTATGTCAGATTACTTGTATTGATCATAGAAAGTTGTGTGGGAACTAATTTGAAATGTAAAAAGGTACTGAGAAACTGTACATCTTCAACTACCTTGAAGACTTTACCATTATTTCTTCCCATAGTTGGATAAAAATTTTCTGACTCTAAGGTAGCACAAAATAAGGGATAATACTGTCTTAACTCTGAGAGCTTGACCCATATTCATGTAGTGGAAACTCTTTTCAAGTTTACTTTGAACCTACTCATAGGTATTCATTTTTCTGTGGGCATTTAGTTTGGACCTGTTTAACAAAAATTTACTGTTTATGTTTCCCCATAATGTTTATGTTCTCCACACAAAGAATTCTTATGATATATCTGACTGAAAACATCATTAGCAGATTGTAAATATAAAATGCTGATTACCACAGATATTAAAAATATTAAGTACATTTTTCCTTTGTCTTCTCCTCTCCTGCCAAAGATATCAACAAATATGCCAGTGTAACTGAGACACCTTCCTGAACTAACTATGACAAAAGAGTTTTTAAAAATGATGAGCTTCCTAAAGCTGGATTAGCAAGACTGTGCACTGTCAGCACGAATATTGTTTTGAGTTCTTTGTCTTTTAAATACTGCTCAGAGACCTAAGTACAGTATAATGGATACGTAGAGAAAGACTTAGAATTTTATTTTCTTTAATTTGCCACAGTTACTTGAAATAGAAGAATGAGACTGGGAAAGATGTTTCCCTCTGAGAATGACAGAGATTATTGTTCACACCTCCCAACAATTTAGTATATTTTCATACAGAGCAGGTTATGTAGCCAAGATGTTGTAGAATAACATTTTAGGACAGAAAACCTTTACAGCTGTTTTGTTAATACAGTTTAAACACAAACCAGATTTATGCAGGTTGTTCTGTTTCTAAACTCATAAGAAGTATTTTGGGATGAGAGATTCTACACAAGCATTCCTTGCCCCCTGACAGCATTGTTGTTTACCACATAAAGACCTTATAGTTCTTCTAAGAAACCATAAACCCTTACATTGTCACACAGTATTTTCAGGAGATGACATGCCTAAGGGAATAGATACGTAGCATAGGTGTATAGAGAGTAAATTATGCCTCTTCTTCTTTAGGAATTTATGCTTCATAACAAACACCATTACCTTACTCCATTGTCAGGTATCATGTAAAGGTTTGTCAGGTTGTGAAAAAAGAAAGCAGAACTATTTCTAATTGATACAATCCTTTAGCATTGCTTTGAATTATTTCTTAGAAATTTGAAATGCATTGCATACACGTTTACAAGTGTCCATGCAGATTTGTCTGTATATAAACAACTTTTTTCTTCATTTAATAATACCATAATAATACCATTTCTGAATTGCATAGAAATTTCCATGCAAATAATTTCAGTGCCTTTATCAGTGATGTACTGATTGCAAAATGCATCTTTCAAGAGAAATACAAAGATAAATAATTCCAAAGCAAGCTGAGTTCTGTGCCGTGGTGTGTTGGTGTTAGGATTTCAATGTACACTCTTGAGAGACATGAACATAGTAGAGAGAGTCCAACAGACAGCAACCAAGATGATCAAGAGACTGGAGCTCCTCTCCTCAGTGGAATGGCTAAGAGAGCTGGGACTGTTCAGAAGAGAAGATTTAGGGGGATTGAACACATACAGAATTCCTTTTCCACTGTGAGGATGCCTGAGCAATGGAATAGGCTGCCCAGAGAATTTGTGGAGATTCCACCCTTGGAGACATTCCAAAGCCCTTTGATATGGTCCTGGTCAATCTGCTTTTGGGGGCAGATGGACCATGTGACCTCCAGAAATTTCTTCCAACCTCAACTATGATTCTATGAATGGAAATGCCTACAAGACCCTTAGAACAGATCCACATCATCTGTTTTCCTAGGTGCAGTCTAAGAGACTTAGAACTGTGAAAACCATAATTCAGACTCTGCAAAGCTTAATCTGTTGCTCAGTCCGGGCATTCTCCAAGAAAACCAAAGTATCTTAACTGTGGTTTTCCTCAAATAACACCAGAGATTACAGAGAGAAGAGGAATAGGACAACTATTTTGCTAAACATAGCATCTGCTTAAAATCCTTATGTGCTGAAAAGACAGTTGCAAGTATGCATGGAGTTCCAGTTAATCATTTTGCAATGTTCAGATGAGAGCTAGTCCAGAGAATCTCTCCAATTCATGCAGGTTGAAGTGAAATCCAGTAAGAGACTTTGTTGACACAGCAGAAACAACCATAAATAGTTTGGGAGAAACTGCTGCTTCTCTCAACCACTGTTTTATGGAAATAGGTAAAACAGAATATGTTTTGAATATATTTTGATCCTGTACAGCTCCATCTTTTAACATAAACTCAGGGCAACTTGCATGAACCAAAGGCCTTTGGTACACAGTTCCACCATTTTCAGTATACAACTACTGAAATCCTATCTTCAAAAACATATGTCCTGAGTTGCAAAGTCTAATTTGCTTTACTTGAGCAGGTTGGAGTTGATTTTGAGGGTACTTCCCAAAATATTTTGAAGATTCTCTACCACAGATTGTCAGAGATTCTCGTCAACTCCCAGGCAGCCAAATTTCCATACTTTATCTGTCCTTTCACAGTATGCATCCAACACAGCAACACTATCAATAACCTCATGTTTTTCCAAAAAAGAAGACAGACAAAAGTGAAAACAGGTGACTAACAGAACAGAATGTCTGAAACAGTAATTAAGATCATATATATATAATACCTTTTTAAACTGTTTATTGTATGTGCATATTTGCTTTGTCAGTGAGAGAAAAGTCTTATGAACTCAGGAACAAACTGGATTTTTCAGTAGGTTTCCTTCTTGTGTCATAGAACAACTGTGGATCAGTTATTCAGAAATTAGTAAAGGTAGGTGGTTTCTTTTAAAGTCTTGTTATGCAATTATATGAGAAAATCTGGACCCCCTTATGGTAGGACCAAGACACAATCCTGTTGAAGTAGCTAAAAGTTTTTATTTTTTAGATTTAGATGATTCCCTGTCAGTCGCAGATTCAGATAGTGTTTCAAGAATTCTGATGTGTGAATGATCATAGAATAAATCCACCTGGTTATTATTTAATACATTTTCTATATCATTACTGCACATGGAAAGATTTCAAAACTTTCAGCTATGCCAGCTTAGTCAATGCTTAATTGCTTTTATCATTGTATATTATTGTAAAGTAAATGGAGAATGCTGACTGTAGTTTGTCATTGTAACATGCTCAGAAGCAACCGGTATTATAGCATTCAAATAATTAAAATATCTTGATGGCTGTCACTTTTCCTGTAAAGTTTCAAATGCAACAGAAGTCTACTAGGCAGAATTGAAAATCACGTGAAATTTCATTGCAACATGTTAGTATGGTGCATTTTTTAATGGGATGTTGAGCACTTCTGTCAGTTGATAACAAGAAGCTGCAAGGAGACACGTTTGTAGGCAGATGATGATAACAACTTCCGAATGTGAAGCTACACATTCAGAAAAACATTTTTCAGTATTATGTAATTAAAGATATTATTTTCACAAAATGCACAAACAAATCATGTCAGAGCAAACCCACTGCAATGGTTGCTGTTGCATCCACATTTAAATTTAATAATTTAACATTTTTGCTTCAGATACAAAGGAAGACAGGAGTAGTTCATCTTAAGAGAATTTTTCTACATGAATTACACCTCTTTTTCGCTTGAAAAATAGAAGTTGTTTCTAAAAAAATCCACTTACTGATGCTATGATATAGGAGTGCAGGACTTACTTTTCCCTACATGACGTTTATCACACAAGAAGCTCACTGTATGACAAATATCTGAATTGTGAGTCACATCTGCAGTCAGCTAGGATTCAGTTAGACACTGATCCCCTAGAATCCATACAAAGTTCCCCAGTTTTCAGTGGGCATCCACAGAGGTGTTGCTACCTGGTTCTGGAATAATTTTAAGAGCTGGCAGTAAAACCTACCATTCTTGTAAGACTACCTCTGAATCTCAACATGCAAAACTTCTGCTTTCCAATAAACACACCCTAAAGCACAACCGAGCAACCACAGTAGCAAGTCCTAGACTAAAATAGGTCTGCATCATGTCACAGAGGCCATTATATTCCAGAATTATTTTGTAGAAAGAAAAACGAAATCAGAGTATCTGATGTCCTCACACACTACCATTAGCATTTTCAGACTCCTGTGTTGAAATAAGCACTTCATTCATTGGGATCATACTATCTATTTCATTTAATGATTCTCCCCAGGTATGAACCAAGTATCTTTTGAGTACCCTATTTCACTACTAAGGAATAGAGTAATTTATGTCTTGCATTGTGAATTACAGTAAACTTAAAATGATGCCCATAACAGAAATTTTTACAAGAATTAAAATCAATCTGCAGCTGCAGAGCTTTTAATTGACATGTACTCTACATTTTCTAGTGTGATTATTAATCTCATCTTTCTCAGTATTATAAAAGTCTAAAGATTGATTTGATTGAAAAAGTAATCATTCTGTAATTTTTCAGAACTAGCAATAGTTCTGATGTAGCCGTAAGACAGAAAAGATCTGAAAAAGCTCCTTTACTATGTGTTTTTAAATTATATACTCTTCATTCTCTCAGGAAGCAAGACACCAAAGAATGAGTCTTCGCTATGACACTGGCAATGTAAGGAAGTATTACAAATTCTAAAAATTAGTGAAGACTATCACAGTAAAACATAATACACTCTTAGAGAAAATTTGGTACTATAACAGTGTAAGGAATCTTCTAAGGAAAACAAATATGCCACTGAAAATCATTGTTTCTAATTGTATTTCACAAGTCCTTTTTCAAAAAGTCTCAGCCGAAGCATGCTGGTTAAACTTAGTTAAACTTTAAGCAGAGTAATATAATTTAAACAGATAACCTGACCCTACCATATACTCACTTCAAAGCTGACTGATTTAGCATAAAAGAAGGAAGCTACAGGATGCACAATGTCAAGATACTCTGATTTGCCAGTTTGCAGAACAGAGGGCAATATAAATTCTGCAGGGATGCAGGTGATGAATGGGAACAATAAGAATAGATTTAGCAGAGTAGAAGACAGTAGTACTATTCTTTTAATTGTAAAAGATACACGAGGCAATTTGAAAAATGGTTCTGTTGAAAGGGATAACGAGAACATCAGAGAGGGGAAGAATTCTGAGTGTGAAAAATTGCAAGTTGAAAAAGTGTTAAAACACAAGCCTAACTTCAGTGTGTGAATTCTAATAGGATGTTAGGAAGTTTATTTAAGTTACAAGAACCTCCTCAGCTAAAGCAACAACTAGTCAAGTTCAATACATAAAGACCAGTAAGCTCTGGAGCCTTACAGGCATCCTCATGCAACAAATTTAGAGAAGGAAAAGCAGGAAGGTGGTACCGTTTAATGAGATGGACAGAAAAGAGGCGTGAGTAGCAGCAGAACAAGTGTAAGAAAAGCAATCATGATATCAGAAACCTCGAGATGATCAAAGGGGCAGAAAGGACTATGGAAGACTCATAGCCCGCAGCTAATACATTGACAACGTGTGTCAAGAACATGGCGTTGGGTAGGTATAGTAAAACTATTTGTTGCAACTGCACTACATACTGACAAAGAAATCTATCTCTTCAGATTATTAAGAGAAATAAGAGAAATTTTGAGTACTTTGGTTTACTTACATAATTCACGGCTCAACATGACATTTCCACAAAAGAAAAAAATAACTAAGTTTCAAGACTACATCTGAAAAATTTTATGTTAGTAACAGAGTAAATGAAAGGAATTGAGGCAAAATAATTATTAGACCCATGTAATGCTTTCTCTAAATCACAGGTCAATACGGTGATTTTCATAACATCAATGAATGACTTCCGTTTATCTTATGCTTTATCTCTCTGCAACTTCACCTCAATGGATTTACAATCAGATTATGCATCTGCGTTTACAGTCTCTCATTGTCACCTTTCCTTTCTATAATATTTTTGTTGCTAACTTTCCGGTGACAGAGAAGAGTGGGGAAACTCCAATTAGAGTTCACAGGCTGAAAATTCTTTGCTTTCAAACACACCATTTTGAAATCAGCTATTTTTCAAATCCTACCAGGACATAAAAGTCAAGCTGTTTCAGTTATAAGTTGTTACATGGAAATCATAAAGACAGAAGCCCAGATACAGAAACATAATAGAAGAAAAATATTGTGTTGGGTGTAGCCCTGCTACCAGTATTATTCCAACTCAGTGTTTATTAGAACACCACTAGACACAGTCATTTTGCCTCAATTATCAGAGAAACTCCAGAACTGGTTGATTCAGTTCCTACTGAAACGATATTTGCTTTCTGGATTTTTATATGGATTCAAGACAGGCTGTCACCAGGGCCCAGCTCACCTACCTTACTCCTTCGACAGTCATAAAAGAACGGATTTCATTGATCTGAGCTCCCCCTGCTGCTGCGGGTTTGCACAGAGCCTCTCTGCACAGCTGTCTCCTGGCAACGCTCAGGTCAGCACAGCTGGTATGCAGCTGGCAAACCCAGAAAGCAGATCAGATCAGAGCACGTGCATTTGGCAGCACTGTTGTGTTGCTTTAGATTTAAAAACATGGAATGAAAAACTTGGGCTTCTATGGACATAACCAAGCCGCCGTCAGGTCTTCCAGATCTTTTACAGCTTTTGGATACAGCTGTAAAGGACTGAAATCCTGAAATACCTACTGACTGCATACAGGCTTAATATGATATATGTATTTATGCATCTAACCGGTGTCTATTTTTGTGCAAGGGCTTTTCCCTCCAAAATACTTCCTCACAGATAAAAGTGTGCATGTGTGTGAAAGAAATCCTTGGCATCCTTGACCTTGCATCTCAATTGTAGTAGCTAATCTGAGTCCCAAAAAACAGCAATCCAACACTGTCAGCACAGAGTGAAGTCTAGAACTCCCCTAGACAGGCATTCATGCTTCTGCATCTCCTGCTTTCTCTGAACAGAAAATTACACAAACATTATGTTAGCTAAGACATGCTGGGAAAGGCATAGGAAACATTCCAAGCAAGTAATGTTACAATAATATTGTTTAAGAAGCAGTGTGAGACAGGAAGCAATACTCTTAAAATCCTTCAACTATCTAAATCTATGAAGTGTTCCAGATGGCCTTGGTAATCTTCTTTTAGACCCAAAACTCCCTGTTGTTAGACAGTGTTTCCTAGCATGTACTCAAACATACTGTTAGCAAAGTTCTATTTATCCGTACTTAGAAATTAGTTGTTATTTTATTTCTGGATCATTAGCTGCTTCCTCAGGAAAATCTTTATTTAAGAACACTGATCAAGCCTCAAATCAAAATGTGCCATGGCAGTGACCTAGTATCATTATCACATGATAATAGGAAGAATACATAGTATTTTAATTACCACAAATATTTCTATATATTTATTTGTATACTTCAGAAAAGGAACAGTACAGAAAAGGAAAGAGAAAAAATCTTTACACTAGTGGTTTGTTGTGGTTTGGAGAATTAAACACGCAATAGTAAGACGGCAAAATAAAAGATAAGTAGCCTTCATTAGTAGGCAGCATTGTGTGTAGAGAAAACATAATACAGAACAAAGACTTGATGCATTTTGTTGAATGAATCAGAAACATTAGGATCAAAGCACATTTTTCTTTTTTTCCTCTCTTGTTTCCACAAAGCAACTTCCAGAAACTTCTCTGGAACACTTTATATATATATAAATAACAGTGAAATTGTTAATGTGCATTTCCAAAAAAGTTGCTAAGTTTCATCACTTCATAAATCTCCCACTTCTGTTAGGAAATATGCTCAGCTAGATATACCTACTCCACTTCTGTGAAAAAAAGGGATGCCACCCATCAAGACAGAGGATGCCCAGCTGCTATCAGAGGTCCTGACATGTCCCATGCAGTTTGATTTAGTCAGAGCTCACAGGCAAGCATGAATAAAACCATACATAAGCACATATACTGATAAATACCAGCATGGTTTTAGTGCACTCAAAAAAGTGAGCGCTCTTATATTCCTCTGTGTTATGACTTCATTGTAAATATCCACACTTGAGATGACCACTGGCATACTCCATTTCTCAACAGATATCATTTTGAAACACATAGAGACAAACAAACCTACAAGTATCTATTATTTATATAACTAAAATACAAGACAACTGTAAAATAAGATTTTTAGTTATGGCTAAAAGGATATTTTTACATTTTGTATAGTCATTTTTTGTTTTAAGAAAGATTTTGGAAAATAATACAAAGAAAACAACTTCTAAAGTATTTATCATCCATTGTCAGTTGGCACTGTGAGATTTAGACAGAGAAAACTTAGTGCAGACACTCAGCAGACAAAGCAGAATTAGTGATGTTTCTTATAAGGCACATAAAGAGTAAACTGCACCAACTGAATTAACGTAACATGGAGATCTAACAAAATTTATGGTCGTAAAACTCAAGTCCTGAAGAAACACATGGATCTTGTAGAACTGCCATACATCCAACTTCCTGTGTCTCAAGAGACAAAAGTTCAATATGCTTAGCTGGGCTTTAATGGGCTGACAAGTAATATAAAAT
Source organism: Phasianus colchicus (assembly GCF_004143745.1). The sequence continues at coordinate 459,781 of NW_022205588.1, read as the reverse complement.
TAAGTACCATAAATGCCTGTAGAGACATTCCACAACCACTTGCTTCTTGTCATAGTCAAGCACTTCTGTCCTGGAATAAAGCTTTGTGAAGTGCTTGAACTAACATCTGCAATTCTCTTTATTCAATCATTTCACCAATGAAATAGAAGTTGATTTTTACGTATTTCTCACAATAGCAGGCTCATTCAAATGCAGTTTTTCAGAGAGGAAGTACTTCAGAACAAGGAGATTGTAATTCCTTCCTCTGTTCTCCCACTTTAATAGTCAGCTCAGGGAAGTATTTCAGCATGTGCTGAATTTATCACCTGAACATACACAAAATGAGATTAACAAGATTTGAGCACTATCAAAAGAAGCACAGAATTATCCATATGCTTATATTTAACTAATTTTTTTAATTGGAGCCACATACGAACATGCAGTAAAAGCAGCAGATTATTAGTTACTTCAGATGAAGCAGCATAAATTCTGTGAGTCACAGCACAGCTTATTATTGCTGTTAGAATCTCTTAATAGAGAAGGTATATCCCTGCTGCAAACCTAGCACATGGCTTTTGGACCTGTTCAAGAAACAAGTAACAACAACCACTCTCTTACTTTCACCCACTCCATACAGCGATTCATCCCCACTTTTTTCTAATAGAAGTACCCTGCACAGCATCTTCAGACAGAAACAACAGTAAGAAAGATAGTATTCTGCTCAAGCTACTTTGGAAAATGAATCTGTACTAACACTGACCAATCCATTCTCCTGGCATTGCTTAAAGCACTGGAAACAAAATAACCTTGGTATTGTTTTTCCTGTGTTAGACCAAACATTCCTCTTTGAAATCCCCACTAAACAGCACCACTGTTTAGAGCAACTCAGTATCAGGAGGCAGCTTTTTGCCTGATTTTCCAAAGAACTATTAGGTTATAATTTTTTCTTTCTGCTCAAATTCAATCATTCGCTTTCAGGGCTCGAGATGAACCTCTCAACTTTTTGTGTTAATTCCAGTTTTCCAATTAAATGACAGACAGACTGTACATAAACTGATGACTGCTACTAGTATGCTAAACGAAACCAGCTTTTTTCTGGGAAACAATTTCATTACATATGTGGTTCTGATGGACAACAGGCTGATCATGAGTCAGCACAGAGCCCTCGTGGCCAAGAAGTCCAGCAGTGTTCTGAAGCACATTAAAAAGTGTGGCCAGCAGGTCATGGAAAGTTCTCCCTCCCCCCCTACTTGGCCCTGCTGAGGCTACATCTGGAGTAATGTATCCAGTTCTGGGCTCCTCGGTTTCAAGAAAGATGGGGAATTTGTAGAGAGAATCCAGCAGGACAGAAAGATAATTGGGAGTATGGAGCATCTGCTTTAAGAGGACAGGCTTAGAGACCTGGGACTCTTCAGCCTGGAGATGAGAAGATTGAGAGGGGATCTTATCAATGCTTACAGTTATATAAAGGGCAGAGGTCAAGCAGATGGGGCCAGAGTCTTTTTGTTGGTGCCCAGTAACAGAACAGGGGGAAAAAGGACTAAAAACTGGAATGGAGGAAGTTCCATAGAAACATGAGGAAAAGCTTCCTTCAGGGCAACAGAGCACCAGAACAGGCTAACCAGAGAGGTTGTGGGATCTCCTTCTCTGGGGATATTAAAAACCTGCCTGGACACTTTCCTGTGAAACCTACTCTAGGGAGTCTGCTTCAGCAGGGGTTGGACTAGGTGACCTCCAGACGTGCCCTCCAACCCTATGAATCTGTGATTCCCTGATTAATCAAATTAGTTTCCATTGACTGAGATAATCAAGAATATCTAAGGTTTTAATAAAACCTGTGCAAATAATATCTGACAGTAGTGCTTCATCAATATTCTTAAGAAAAGAAGCCCGTTTTATTAAAATTAAATACACAAGCTTCAGTTTTGCACGTAATATAAGTTTTCTAGCCTATTATTGTCAGCCTCTTCCTTTAAAAAGAACTGGTACTACACACATCTTTTCCAAATAACCAGATCAAATACATAGAATTTCAAACTAAAAAGTGAGCTTTACCAAATGTTTCTTCATGAAATATGCTTAATTTCATTTAATTTCTCATCAGCTCTAATACTCTGCCAGTGCTTTGCAAGTATTGCCCAATAGTGAGTATGGAAAAGATACACATCCGTAAACTCTGCTACAAGCTACAAGACTTATGCCTTGTCAGTGAGTATCTCCTCTTCAAATATGCTTGTACAAATTATGTAAGTTACTTCTTTCTGGAATTTCTTTCTTTTCCCATAAGAAAAACTTAAATCTGAATAAGCGTAAGCTTAACTGAAAAGATTACATACAACATGGCTTGTATAAAACATGAAACAGAATCATGACTATATCCAGTAAAAAACTAGAATTGCACATTTAAGTTGTCACAGCCATGGAACAGCACAAACCATTTAAAAAGATTATTTAATAAAACACGAAGGGCTAATGTCATTTTCTCTGGCTCAACCTGTAATTTCTTGAAAACTCTCTAGGTTAACTATATATCTAAATACTAGTGGTTTTTTTTAGACAATACAGAAGCATTATACAATATATAAAGAAAAAAAAAACACAGGCTACTTAATGATCTGTTAATAGCCTAAGGCTTAACAATAATTACACAGATGTACAGTGAACCAGAATTTATGAGGCTAATCACTGCCCAAAGCATACATTTTATATGAGACTATCTTTAAATGTTACTATAGGTTATATAATACCCAACGTAACCCAGTTTTTGGTAACATGAAAACAGATTTTTAAAAAGATAATATGCATATAGAAATACAATAATGGACATATATTCATAACAAATTTGGACAAAAATATGAGAGTTTGAGGGCAGTAGCAGGGATCTATTAAATTAAGACACTACACAATATATTAAAAAAAAAAAAAAAAAAAAAAAAAGCTAAAAAATTAATAGAAATCAACCAGGATTTACCAGTCAACATAGTTAATATTTCTGTACAGTGTTATTATTTATAAAATATTTTCATGAATGTTAAGAATGCGTATGTAGTGGCTATGGGAAAACAAACAAACGAGCAAATAAACAAACAAAAAATATCTGAGAATATCTTTCAAAAACAGTATTAAATAAAATCTGCCATTTTATATATCTATACAATTCTATATGCATGCAGTCTTTGAGTTTTGTGGCACAGTAATAACGGTAAATTCATTGCCATTCTTTTCCACCCAAAATACATTATTGTGACCTTTTGAGCTAGCTGCTATTATTTGGAGCAACATACAAAAAGCTCATCTTAGATTGGGGTCATTTTGCCTGTATAAATCTATGTACTCCTAAAGCACCTATGTCACTCAAAGATCCAGCAAAACAACTCTTGTTTCTCAAGATTTTCAAACACCAGCATAGTGTATAACAATGAAATAACTGAAGTAAATCAATTTGAAATGCATTAACTACAGAAATGAAATATACTGAAATGTAGTAACTGTTCAATTACGTATCAACTATGCAAATTGATTTCAAATGTATTAACTTCTCCTACATAGCATTGGTGAGTAAGGATCAGCAAATTGGTGCTGGTATTAGATGATCTTGAAGGATCTTTTCCAATCCAAACCATCCTGTGGTTCTATGATTCTGTAACTGAGTTCATGTACCTGTTTGCAAGGGGATGGACCTCTGGCAGTGGCACAAAATGTGAACTGAGTAGGAAGCAAGATGAACGTGAGATGGAAATGAACTCTGGCAGCGAAAGTGTCCAAAAATATTCTTTTCTGTATTAGATGCTGATAGTGATTATTCCTGCACTTTGGCCACAACAACCCCATGCAGCATTATAGGCTTGGGGACAAGTGGCTAGATGATTGTGAAGAGGAAAGGAACCTGGGGGTGTTGGTTGATGCTCAGCTGAACATGAGCCAACAGTGTGGCCAGGTGGCCAAGAGGGCCAGCGCCATCCTGGCCTGCATTAGAAATAGTGTGGCCAGCAAGAGCAGGGAGGTGATCATCCCCCTGTACTCAGCACTGGTGAGCCTGCACCTCGAGTACTGTGTTCAGTTTTGGGCCCCTCACTACAGGAAAGACATTGAGGCCCTGGAGCGTGTCCAGAGAAAGGCAGCAAAAATGGTGAGGAGTCTGGAGCACAAGTCTTATGAGGAGCGGCTGAGGGAGCTCGGATTGTTCGGTCTGGAGAAGAGGAGGCTCAGGGGAGACCTCATCACACTCTACAACTTCCTGAAGGGAGGTTGTGCTGAAGAGGGATTTGGCCTCTTCTCCCAGGCAACGAACAGGACTCAGGGAAATGGCCACAAGTGTTACCAGAGGAGGTTTAGGTTAGACATAAGAAAGAACTTTTTCTCTCAGAGTGGTCAGATGCTGGGATGGCTGCAGAGGGAGGTGGTGGAGTCGCCGTCCCTGGCAGTGTTCAAGAGGCGTCTGGGTGAGGAGCTGTGAGATCTGGTTTAGTAGCTTGTGGTAGCAATGGTAATGGGAGGACGGTTGGACTAGATGATCTTGTAGGTCATTTCCAACCTTGTGATTCTATGATTCCATGATTCCCCATTACCCTGCTCTCAGACGGGACAATGGGGTTGGGGCACTTTCAGCCTCCTTGGGGACCTGAGGCAGCTCTCCTCATCAATAGGTCAGCAGCAGAATAGTGGCAGGCCCATAACTGCAATGCATGCTAAGAGAGTTACAAAAGTGTATGCAAATTGAGACAAAATAATTTTAAATTGAGTGCCTATTTCAGATTTTTCCCCCATAACAACAGACAAGCAATGACACAAACTGCCCAGCGATATTGATATCCACCTGGACAAAGCCCTAAGAAACTTGCTGTTGTCTCATATATGATACTGCTGTGGCCTTCTGAGTTCCCTTGCAAGCTGATGATTCTATCCCAATTACATAGTATACTACTAAGCCCATAAGTAGTTACTGTAAAAATTAAGACCTATCAATTACAATCAGAAAACTGCAGAACAAACAGAAAAACGCAGAATTCATTTTTCTTTGTAATTCACTCTAAGAGAATAATTGTTTAGCATATGTTTCACTTTGGATTTAAATGTCTACTACTTGTTTTTCCATTCCTATTCCATTCCTTTTAAAGCCTTCAACAAATGCTATCTTAAAACACTTCTACACCTGTTTTGAACCTCAGTCACTTTAATAGTCTTTCTGAAGTGCTAAAAGACCAATTTGCTTTATTTTAAAATATTAACAACAGGAATGTTTGTCATATTATGATATCATTCCTACTAAAGGGTATATCTAAAGACAAAATAAGGATCTTTTAACAAATGCTATTTCTATACAGTGTTCAGGTTGTGATCCCTCTTATTAACCCTTAAATCTATTTCAGAATCAATGCTCTCAAAAGTGCAACTCATTCCTGTAAGTACATTTTACATTTCTTATTCTTAATTATACAATTTTTAATATTACTGTTGCTATACTGAAATGCTTTATGTCATTGTGCGTTTAGCTCACACTAGGATAAACAATATGATTTTGAACCAACAGTCCATTTACCATCTCCATTATTTTTCCATCATCCATTGATTTTTTCATTTAATTTTATATACACCCAGAATGTAAACATAAAAGCATGAACAACTGTTAAACTCCTATAAATGTCTTTACACACCTGTCAGCAACCTAGGTTGAAGTTAAGAAAACAAAATATGTTAAAAAATAGGATTGTAATTCTAAAGTAAAAGAAAGGTCATATTAACTTCATTCCAAAGGACTGAATTTATCAACAAGAGTCTGATGAGCCTTCAAATTAATGAATAAGTATTTCATAGTTCCTGAAAAAGATTCTGAAAAAGATGTGATAACATGGCACAGTAAATGGAAAGAACAAATGTGCCTAGCAATCAAGTGTGTTCTTTGCAAAGGAATACTACAGTTACAAATCTCAACTTTTGTTAAAAATTGCAGTACTACAGCAGTGTGCAAGCATTCGGAACCCTTTCTGCAACTATGTATTGAATAGACTCTAATGCTTTTGGGGGGAAGCTTAACACAGATGAAAAACAAGAACAATAAAAGCCTAACCCATAAAATATTGGATTTATAAATAAACGATATTAAGCTCTATTTCATTTAACCTTTTCTCAAGAAATGAACAGAATCCTGTAGAATCACAAATACTAAAAATCTGATGTACCATATCAGACCCTTAAATACTCAGGCAAATTTTCATATTATTACATATTGATATACTGTAATTTCTGCTTTTCTTAAGTTCAATTCACAATTTATAAAATATCTCTCCATATCATTTGGGCTTTTTGGATACAATAATAAATATTTGTGATCCTTTAATTAGTAGATCTTGAAAAGATCAGTTTCCCATCTTATGTTATATAGGAAAAATAGAAGAGAGTTTAAATGATTTAAGCTAAAAAGGACAGTAACGTTAAAACCTAAAACAGCACTCAGATATTACATTCACATGATCACAGTTTCTCAAAACTTCTCAGCATCTCTTTCACAGGTTTTTTTTTTAACCGTTTCCTACTTTCTCTTAAGTATTCTTGTGATACCAAATGATGTTGCAACAACAGCAACCAAAAAAATCCCAAACCCAGTCTTCTTCAGGTACTTGCTGCTTAGTGTAAAATGAAAACTTTTGCATTAAGATTCAGCTACCTTCTCATAACTTATGAGTGTACATTTTTTAATGAATAACATTAAGAAAAAAGCATGGGCCAATCTTGAACCACTGAATATTATACATAATACTGTTCCAGCTTGTTAATGTCAGTGTCTCTGCCCATTGATCGGTTCCAAAAGCCCAGTATCTGCTCTGTATACCAAAATCACTGCAAGTGTCCACACTCTGCTTCTTTAGATCCTCAGCAACACACTTTCAAGTAACAAAAAATTATTTTTACAAGGTCTATAAAAATCCCAGAATAAATAAAAAAACTGTATATTCTAACCTTTCAAAGGTGATGAAATAATAAGCCCAGCAGCTTCCACCTTGTCCCTTAGGTTGTACTGCCTCCAAATCCTGGCCAAATTGCTCTGCAAATCCTGTTCCAATCTTTCTCCCTGCAAGCTGTTTTCCCATAGCTTCCTGCTGAAAGTACTAAGATTTACCAGACAGAATGTTTATTTCTGTATCCAGATGATAATATAGACAGAAGATGGATTGGGTAAACAACAGCTGCAACTTCAGTTACAACATAATCGATCATAAATATAAATATCTAAGCATAATATCTACCTCCACATAACTCCGAGTTTGTTCTTTCTCTGGAAAACAAGGAGACCATGCCCTGCCTTTGCTCTCTGCTCTTACCTCCCATCCACAATAACTGCAGTTCTGATGCACAATTCATAGTAATACCAACTCTACTAGATACTGATTTTTCATCAAATGTGTATTAAAAATACAAACAAGCAAATAAACCTAGAAATATAATGAAAAATACACTATATGGAGATAATGCAGAAAATTGAGATCTTGATCCACGTTGACTTGGCCTGTCAAGATTTCCCCATGAAGTCAGAAAAACAACCACAAATGCAATGTTATCAAAATGCTGGGTCTAAATACAAGAAGTTATGGGATGCTAGAATGACTTCAAGCCCTACTCTAAATATATACACCAAGGTAACCTATAGATGAACCTACAGCATTCCCAGAAATTGCAGTCGGGTAGTTGACATACAGCAAAATGATTCACAAGAAATAGCAGCTCCACTGCAGTTTTGTCTTGTGAGTTCTTTCAAATGATGTATGTCAGTCTAAACACCTAATTAATTAAATGCAGCTAACCTATAGTTCTTGATGTTCTGGGCCAGCTGTAAATTCTTCTACCTTTTTTTCCTACTTTTTCCCATTTTCCTTCTAAATAGGATCGCTTGGTATTATTCCCTGTTTTGCCTTCCAACCATACTAGATACTTCCACTGCAGTGAATGTTTTGGAAGATCTAGATCACATTGTTAGGGAGCATAACATAAAAATAATCCAATTTTGTATGGACTACACATAGGTACAACGCTTCAAAAGTAACGCTTCCTATATATTTTGATGGAAACTACAACTGATACAAAGAGCACAATAACACTGCTTGATAGAGCAACTTTTCAGCTACAAAACATTATTTTTCAACAGTCATCATCAATAGCTATGCATTTTCACCAGCAATCCATAGGAGACTGCAAGCCATGCTTACAAAAATCTGAACCAGTGGAGGCGATGTACTGTTACTATGGCATCACTGAAACACTTCTCTCACTGCCTCACTGTGCTCACAAATTCACCATTTGGTCTTTATGAATGTTCAGAAAGCATTGAGCAAGGTCAGTGGGTGCCATTTTTTCTGCATGGACAAATTCAATGACACACCTTTGATCCATACACACTTCCATGTCAGATGCCATACTGTCAGACCCCTTGTCTGCTACCATCTGTTACACAGCCACAAAATGTAATGGAATATTAGTGGGAAGGTTCAACCTCTACTGCCATACCAGCAACAATCTGCCACTGACACTGTGGGCCAACTTACTAAAACAGTAGGCATTACCTTCAGAGCAGCCGATGTACATATTTCCTGTGTTCCTATCATATGCATACAAAATAACTATGAAAAATGTATAATTGAGATGTTAAGTCAAAATCAGATTTCTAGTTGTTTTTCCTTTTTAATTTTGATTCAAAGTTCCAATTTGACATATAAGGCTCTATTTATTAGGTCTTGGCAACATAAAAGAGCAATCTGTGGTCTGCCACAGTCAGAATCTTTTTAAGGTGCAATGAAAACTCAGCTTTTCTCTTACAGTATTTCCAGGTATGTAGACTCCAAGTTGCTTATTTGGAGAAAAACTCAAGTTTTTTTCGTTATGTTCCAAATGTGTAGAAGTCTGATTTTCACATTTTTATTTCTTGGGTGATTCCCATTAAAGACAAGAAATGAAGTCTTCGGATACAGCAGTATTTAACCATAAACTGCTCTATCATTTTATGTCCTATACCAATGCAAAGAAAACCAATGCCAATTTCAACATCAATCTTATACTTATTTTGCATATTTTAGTACGTAGAAAGCTTTCACGTTACTAATGTTTCCCACTCTCTGATAGATCCTCACTACAACTGTGGCAGAGAGTCAGAAAAAGTTTACTTCTGCAGTCGCTAATAAGAAATCACATTTAGACATAAGGAAGAAATTCTTTTACAGGAGTGTGGTGAAGCAACTAGAACAGACTCCTCAAAGAATTTGCCAGTGTCCCATACCCAGAACTGTCAAAGGTCAAGGTGGATGTAATTTTGAGCAACCTGACCTAGGGGTTGGGGACGTCTCTGCCTGGGGGGGAAAGCTGGAATTAGAGGATATTAAAGGCCTCCCCAAACCAGCCTGTCTACAATTCTATGGCTTCTCATTTTTTATTGCTTTGAGCTGAAAAAAGCAGCCTTTCAAAAAGCTGCATCAGAGACAATCAATAGCAATGATGTATTTTGTACTGGAAAATACCCAACTTTGTCTCAAGGTCCCATTTTTTGATGACAACATTTGCTCTAATGGAACTTCAACCTGTAGGCCTATTTACCAATTTATTGTTATGCCAAGATCCTCTGTATCCAAAAATGTTAGTATGCACTGCTATGGCCAGAAAACCAACTTCAAGGGCTGATCTCAGCTTGACCTAAAGTAGCAGTAGGAAATGAAAAAAAAATATATCATAGTCACTCTTGAAAGCTCCAGAGCTTTAAGGAGAGCAAAATCAGTTTCTACAGTCCACATTTGTGGCAGTTTAACACAAGTAGCTATACCTAAGTATCATCACAGTGCTCTCTCACTCCACCTCTTAATAAGGACAGGGGTAAGCACTGTCAGACTGCTTGCCAATTAGCCCTCAAGGGAAAAAACAGACTCAGCTAATGGAGATTTATATAATTTATTGCCTATTGATAGCAGAGTAGAACAGCGAGCACTAAAAACAAACACAACAAGTATTACACATGACCATATACAGCTAAACTTACTGGGTTAAAGGTTGCAGAAATAGCCAGTGAGAACGATATGGAGACAATACTGTCACTTAGAAAATGCCAACAGTGCAGAAATGGGATTGCTAAAAGTTGCAGAATAACAGTAAGGGACAACAACAGCATTGGCTGATGCCTAAGCACACGCTAGGTGAAATACGACTTCCCATAAACAAATTAGTGAAGTGAAAAAGAGAAAAAAATATATCCACATGCTCTACACACAGCCCTTCAGTGGATGCTTTGGAGACTGAGAACTTAGGGAACAATACCCCTCCCACTGCAAAGAAAGATCAGATGCATGACCGCCTGAGGAACATGAGTAGCCATAAGTCTATGGGTCTATGTAGTCACCAAGCCACTCTCGATGATATTTGAAAAGTTACGGCGGTCAGGTGAAGTTCCTGGTGACTAGAAAAAAGGCAATAAATATCACACCCATTTTAAAGAAGGGTTAAAAGAATGACCTGGGGAACTACTGATCTGTCAGTCTTACATTTCTCCCAGGGAAGATCATGGAACAGATATTCCTGGAAGCTCTGCTAAGACACATGGAAGAAACAGAAGTGACATGGAACAACCAGCATGGCTTCATCACAGACAGGTCCTGCCTGCCAATGTTACTGCTTTTTATGATGGCATAACTGCCAACAGTTAGACCTTCAGTAAGTCCTTTGACACAGTCCCCCATAAGATCCTTCTCTCCAAAATGGAAAGATATGGATTTGATAGGTGGACTGATTGATGGATGAGGAACAGGTTGCAAGATTGTAACCTGTGAGTAGTGGTCAATGGACTGACGTCTGGTTATAGATCAGAGACAAGTGGTGTCCCTTAGCAACAGTACTGAGACCAGTGTTCTTTAACATCTTCATCAATGACAACAACTGTGAGATTGAGTACACCCTCTACATATTTGCAGATGACATCAAGCTGTGGTGTGCAGTCAACACGCTCAAAGGACAGGATGCCATCCAGAGAGATGCCTCAACAGCTTTCAACAGTGCCCCCAGGACATCATGAGGTTCAACAGTGACAAGTGCAAGGTCTTGCACATAAGTCATGACAACCCTCACAACCAGTACGGCTGGGGAATGAAAGAAGGAGCACAGCCCTGCTGGAAAAGACTTGGGCATACTGGTAGACAGGAAGCTGGACATCAACCAGCAACATTTCGTCACAGCCCAAAAAGCCAACCATATCTTGGACTAAACCAAAAGGGGCATGGCCAGCAGGCTAAGAGGGGTGATTCTGCCCCTCTACTGAATGCTGGTGAGGTCTCACCTGGAGTACTCTGTCCAGATGGGGAGTTCTCAGTACAGGAGAGACATGGACCCGTTGGATTAAGTCCAGAGGAGGGTCACAGAAATGATCCAAGGGATGGGGGACACCTCCTCTAAGAGGACAGGCACAGGGAGTTGGGGCCATCCAGCCTGGAGAAGGGAAAGCTCTTGGAAGACCTGACAGTGGTCTTTCAGTAACTAAGAGGGACTGTAAGAAAGAAGGGACAGACTCTTTCAGAGGGTCTGCTGTGACAGGACAAGAGGAAATAATTTCACACTAAAAGAGGGGAGATTTAGATTGGATATGAGATAGAAGTTTTTTACAATAAGGGAGGTGAGACACTGGAACAAGTTGCACAGACTGATGGTGGAAGTCTCATCTTTGGAAACATTCAAGGTCAGGCTGGACCAAGGTCTGAGCAACCTGATCTAGCTATAGTTGTCCCTCTTGATTGCAGGGTTGTTGGACTAGAAAAGCTTTGAAGCCTTTGAACCTTTCGAACACAAAAGTTTCTATGATTTTTGATAAAATAGGGTCACTTCGCTGTAACTGTAGAAGACCAGACAGTTAAAAAAAAAAAAAAGAAAACAACTTAAAATGAATTAAAGTGAGTCTACCAATAATGCTGCCATTTCACCTAAGATTTACACAAGTACTGTTAGATTTACTTATCTCTTACCTTATCCATAACCACTTACAATAATCATAACGAAGAAAAAAAGAAAAAAAACATTCCCTAGAATGTTACTCACACGACTGTCTTAAAGGGCAGAGAGGATACCTACACCAGAATATCTCCATTTGTAAGAGGTATCTCCTAGGCATTTGCCGATTTTGCTGACAACACAAGTAGAATAAATGCAGTAGAATAAATAAAGTTACAGATTTTGTCCTCTCACTCATCATATACTAACTGCATGAAAATAGAAGGATCAAACCTCCACTTGCTCACCCACTCCTACTCCTTACAGTGGTTAGCTTTTACTAACACAAATATTGGGAAATTTGAGACAGTGAAAGAATGTGCAATTAACAGACAATAGCTTAAGGTTATCTCTACTCAACAGCACCAATTGCCTGTACTACATACAAGTCTGCTGTAATACCAAAAAAGATAAGATTTATATATCTTAGCAAACGTGTTATATGCTGATGAAAAGCATAAAATTGACATAATGGTTCTTCAGGGCTATAAACGTGTTTTCCTTCACAGTTTAATTGACAATGACTAGATTGACCTTTTCTCCATAATTGTAACTACAGTAGAGCAATTAGACAAATCACCACCTCTATCGTTTCTCACAGATATTAAATAAAACGCAAAAAGATGGGATTCTCAATCACCTCTATATGCTGATGTAATTGCAGAATAGCATTTTACACTTTCACTCATGAGTGAAAGTTGGAATAAAAAAATTCTCTTAAATCATTTACCATAATGAAAAGTGACAAAGATGTTAGAAATAATCTGCATCACCCAATCTGCTGAAAATCCCGTTACTACATTCTAAATAAGCATTCATGCCCTTCACTATTAGCATACCAAAGTGTTTTTTTCCCGACAGTTCATGCTTTTCACTTGCTCTTTGGCTCACTGAAACTCAGGGGCCTTGTTTTGCAAGTATTGCTTTACACAGACTAAACCATCATGCATTTCCAGAAGAATTAAAGATTCTTAACAGCTAGATTTTACATTGGATAATTCAGTATTACAACTTTCTCCTTGTTTCTCATTACCCGTTCCTCACCTCTCAGGTACCTACCATGTGGTGCCAATAGGAAGATAACGAAACAATAATATATATTTGTAGCTAATTGCTGTGCCATTGTTCAAAATACCTGTGACTGTTAATGGCAAATTTTTTAACTTGAAGTATTCAGCCAGGTTACTTGTCTTTACTGTATCACGGTTAGATTTTAACATATTGTAATCTCCCAAAGTACCTAAAAAATTACCCATTTATGTTCAGCCTTTTAAGATGCAACTGAACACTATATTTTCATTTGCATACAGATGCATCTTCATATAACCACACCACCTACACACACACCTTGAAGAAAGTTATTTCATACAAGTATCTGTTTAACACCTCTATTTTTGAGGCATTTGCTGAAAGACATTGAATGTGACAAGGAATTGGCAGTATATAAATGAAGGTGTTTGTTTATAAAGCATCACATTAGAATACAACTAGCAATATTTGCAGGCTTGGAAGAAGGAATTTTACTTTCCTCTGCCACACTTAATTTCATCCTTTGAATACTCAAAGCATGTACATAAAATTACATTTTAAAGAGAAGTGTGATAAAATCATTTCCCTAAATTACATTAAATTCAGTGATCTATTCTAACTATAATTTTATTTTTGAATCCTTGTCTTTGGAATGAGGGACATCAAAAGAAGGCATTGGGAATGTCTGGGAAAATGATTCATTGGAAATCATTTTCTAAATCACCTGTAAAATTATAACATAACACCTACTTTTTCATCCATTTTCCTTCAATAGCATGCAGGGTCACAGTTTCTGATCCAGCAATAAGAAATTTAATGACATGTACAGGCACATCATCCTCCATTCTCATCTCTCACAAGCTACAGAATTTGGCTGGAGCGACTGCCTTGCCAACATGAAGACTGGGGTGAAGTGTATAAAATGCCACAGAAATAGAACATATAGACTTGACTCAAAATACTAACAATGAAAAAGACTAAAAACTAGTAAACAAAAGCAACAACAAATGAACGGTAACATCCAGACAAATTTGAAAAGGTGCTCGTTGGCACGTGAACTCAATTTCAAAGGGACGATTAAAGTGAAACATAAGTGAAGCTTGGAACAGTTGTGAAAGAACAGTCTGACAAAACCAAGTACTGAAGAGTAAAAATCGCTCAAAGATTAACAGAATAGTATCTGATTATGTCACTTTCATCCACAACATTCACAGTGGTTAAGGAGTATCCAAGAAGCCTTAAGTCCATTCCCTGTTCTTTCCATGGATCACAGCTCCTTCCACCCAGAGCACCACACAAACCCACAAGCAGTTCCCAGCCATGGAAGCACTGTTATACTCCTCTGGTCCAGCCAAGTAGCCAGGGCTACCCATTGTGATCTCAAGATGAAAAGGTACATTCATTACATAAAGCAAACCTCATACAGCATGGTTTAATTCCTGCTATAATTCAGCTGTTACAATGTCTAAAGCAGGGTTATTATTTGTTTAATAGGAAATAAAAGCCCATTACTCAGCTACATTTTCATAGAATCGTAGATTGTTTTGAGCTGGAAGAAACCCTTAAAGATCATAGAATAGTTTAGGTTGGAAGAGACCTTTAAGATCATCAAGTCCATCCACCTAGCACTACCAAGCCCATTGCTAAACCATATTCAAAGTGCCACATCCACATTCTCTTGAACATCTTTAAGGTTGGCGACTCCACCACTTCCCTAGGCAGACTGTTTCAATGCTTATCCAGTTTTTCCGTAAATAAATTCTTCCTAATATGCAATGAAAACCCTGGGATTCAAGGGTCTCATTTACTTCCATATCTTCTGTTCCTCAAGTGTTCTCAAACCCAATCCTCATTTATAATGGGAAGGAATTTACTTCCCCAGTCCATGCCTTGAGATTCAGGGACCTCAGAGATGTAAGAATGATTACCAGCAAATAATGAGGCAAAAGAATTGACTGATGCCTTATAGCCATATTATCTCTTAATTCCGATAAAGTTGAGTATATAGATAGCTAGATTGATGCCTTATAACCGTATTAATAATCTCCTAATTTTGATAAAGCTGAGTAGATAGATAGCTAGATAAGTGGAAGGCCTATAAATATGATATTTATGCAAATAGCAATTCAGGCCAAATTTTAAAATCTTCTGATATCATCACTTGTGTCAACAATCAAATCTTAATTGAAGCCAATAAAATGTGAATAGCTAATGACTAACATTTTACTAAAATTGCAAGTTAAAGACTAGAGACTAGGACAAGATCTAGAGAAGATAAAAATAAGCACCTATTTTTATTTCTATCCTGGCCATTTGCCTTTTGGAAGCCATTAGAAAAAAATGCTTCAGGGAATTTTTGACAAAGTCTACCCTTCACTACCTGCCTTTTTGTAATGCAAAATTATCAAAGACTTCATATATTAAAAAAAAAAAAAAAAAAAAAAAGGTGAAAATAGTACATTCCTTCCATTTCAAAGGCTTTTATATGTCTTTCTATAAGATGACTTGATAGTTTTATATGTTCATTGGATTGAGGTGTTTCAGTACCTAGCTTATTTCATAAAACTTAGAGGTATCTAGATTCATACGTATCTTAAAATATCACCAGGGTGCATATGACATCCTTTTATAGATTCTATTCAGAAAATATTTGACAATATTGGCTGTCAGCATCTCAGAGAGATATATGCAGTTTGTAGGAAAGTGATGCATGAGAAAAATATACTGTAGAAGACGAAAAACATGCTATTGAAAATTTTCAGAAATTCAAATCCACAGTAATGAATGATTTACTAATACTGCAAGTTGGATGATCTGAAGTTAAAAAAGGGCTATCTAAAGGAACAAGTCTTTATTTCCAAGAACTGCTTGGGCAAGTAAAATATTACTAGAAAATGTATTTTTAGTTGTATTTTTATTTTAATTCTTTTATTCCGGGTTGTGAATACTGAATTTTTAGAAACCATTATTTTGTTTTGGAAGTCTACAAGTTACAAGAATAAAATAGTGTTTGCAGTTTAACTTTGAACTGAAATAACCTGAAATTTCTGTGCTTCTTTGCTATTACCTAAAATCGTGAATGTCCTTTACAGATAGTTCAAAGTTACAAGATTCAGTGGTAATTCTGCCCTTACTGCCATCAACAGTGAAGCCAGAAACAGGCAGGAAAACAGCCCAAAAGTAAGCACACCATGTTGTACAGAATGTATTTTCTTTCATGGGTTCCCCCAGGGGGGTCTAAAATAATTCTAAATTCTTGCCACAGTCTCCCAGGACAGGAGACAACTAATGGATGAGAGCTTGTGCACACACTTTTTGTTTTTCCCCTGCTGAAAAGATAAAAGGATGGCACAAACTTTCTAAGTCAATATCTAATTGATATGTCTGAAAGCAAAAGTGGAACTGCAGTTTGCAATACAGATTAGGGAAACACTTTCTTGAAAGAATAAGTGATCAATTGTACTTTTTGTACTATTAGCTGAAAATACAAGTTTAACTTCTTTGAACTTTGTTAGAACCCAGAAATCAAATCTGCATGTGTTTATTCAAGGTGATTATAAATGACAGCAGATCCACTCTATTTACATAAACTATTTTTAGCAAATTGAGTCACGTATCTGCAAACGCATGTTCTGGTTTCAGCTGGGATGGAGTTAATTTTCTTTTTAGTACCAGCTCTGTGTTTCGGATTTAAAATCAAAATAGAGGTTGTAACACCTCTGGTTGATATTTTAGATGTTGTGGAGCATTGCCTGCAGAGAGCTCAGGGCTTCTCTGGTTCCTGCAGTGTCCTTATACTGAGGAGGACACAACCTCCCAGGACAGGGGACCCAAACTGTCTGAAGGGATGGCTCATGCCATAAGAACTATAAAACTGGGGGAGTTGGCTGCAGCAGCTCATGACTGGATTGGCATCAGCCGAAGGGTGGGGAGTAAATGCATTATGCATTAATTGTTTTGTTTATTCTTTTTGTTATTAGTTTTTTATTATTTTTTTCCTTCCATTTGTTTTCATAAATTTCTTATCAAGCTTTCCTTATACAACAGATGATCTTTAAGATCCCTCCCAACCCCATGATTCCATAATTATCTCAATCTTTTCTTTTGATACTCTTTCCCGTAACTATGGAGGGAAGGAGTGAACTACCATGTGGTGGTGAAGAATATTCATAATATAGTATTCAGCTTGAGTTTTTCACCAAACTGCTTCATGTTCACAGTTTTCCTGTAGATTTTAAAATGCAATACTAACAAAGCATCCAGTCAATATCAAATGCTTGACAGTGGTATTCTCTCAATGTAACCTACATGTATCAAAGTATTAGTAAATAAACCAGAACCAGTGTATACAGATGTGTAGGGAAAGAAACCACTGAAATCTATCAACTGAAAGAAATACAAAGACAATTAATAGAGCTATAAAATTCTGAAAGTAAGACCTTCTGCTTTAAGTGCTTCATTCACAGTAGGAAAATACTTACAATATCAAGATAGCAGGAATATTGGAATGCCATCTGAAAGGCCCTGCTCAATAATATTTTATTCACTGTTCTGTTTAACAAGCTTATTGTCATGCCTTGTAGACTGACAGCTGCCAGATCAGCATGGAATAGCAACTTCTACAATGAAGTGATATCTAGACCTCCTGAGTAAAATTTTCCTGAAGAGGTTTTGCCAAGGAAATATGTACTTCAAGAGTGCATTCTACCCTGGATTATACAAACAGGTATTTTAGTCAAAGTAACCAAAATCATATAAAACTGAGTTTGCCAAATCCAGGGTCAAAAAACATATTTGCAAATATGCTGAAAATAAGTCTGAATGAATGCATTTTATACCATTTTACCCACAGTGTAATTAACAGAGAAATGTAACAGGTCTATAGTCTCCTTTTAGCACTCTGTCAAAATCAATCTCAATATTTTTCCTATCAAAGCTGTTCTTTTTAAAAATATTCATATATTTTATCACTTCATACTTGATTTATATGGATTGAAATAAATTCTGCATTGAAAAGCAGCTGAAAAGGAGCTGAAAAGCCCTTAAAATTGTTTAGCTAGCATTAATTTGTAGCAAGAAAGAACCAGAGAAGAACAGAAAAAATAACAGATACTCCACTGTACACATCCATGAGCCTGAGATTCTGCTTTATAAACAGAATCCACATTTGTTTAATAAAACCAGCATTTGTATTCTGTTCTGTTCTGCATTGGGTAGGGTCCATAAGATGTTTTTTGGGTTTTGTTCTGTTTTGTTTTTGAACAGTGATGCCTTTTAGATGCTGAATCCAGCCTCAGGTTTCAGTACCCAGGATATAGCCTAGCTTGAGGTGGAACAGATCATGGAGTGTAGTGCTGTTGCTGAAAAAAAACCCTGCTACAATCTAATATGTTACTCCTGAAGCAAACATGGTGTATGCCTGAGATTTAGAGACTTAACTAGCTATAACTCTTACCTAGACTTACCTAAACATAAGCAGGACCTGCTTTTGAGAAATACTACTCATAACTGATTTTTGCCTTATGTCACACAGGAACAAAACTTGTACAACACATCCATCCAGTAGAACAGGATCAGAACTAAAAAGATTCCAGCAAAAAAAACTAATTTATTTGGAAACAAAAGCACATAAAAGAAATACATTTTTTCCTATTCTAAATGGTAGCTATTTTTAAACTCCTGATTTAGGAAGCATTCATTCCTTCAGTATCTTTAGCAAGCTTACACAAATACAAAGTATCTATTTTTACCTACTTTGAAAACATAGCATGCAATGTGCAAAATTTTTTTTTTGTCATAAGCACATTGTATTATATATATAAATACATGAGTGAATATACCATGTGATGTTCAAAGCTTCCTTTGTCATAAGCACATTATATTAATGCACAACAGTAACAACAACAAAGGAGCAAAAGCATAAACTTTAAAATATACACAGTCTGAAAGAAAATTAACTAAAGAGAAGTAAAATGGGGAAAGAAAATGGAAAACATATCAGAAACTGTTCTGAAAATTAGCTTCACTAACCTCAGATAAACAAGTGTAAAATGTATTTTAACAAAAAAGAATTTGTGCATGATGTCAGATGTGCTATGTATTGCTTCTAGTGTTCCTGACTTCCATAGAACATTCATTTAAAAGTACATTCGTTCATTACGTAGGAATGGAATTATTTTGTAATTAATGATTTGTAATTTGTATTTGCGAATAATGTTGTCCCAAAAGCAAACAGAAAAAAAAAAAAGTCATTTATTTTACTTTTGCTGTGTCAGACCATTGCAAACCAGAGACCATTTGAACAGCTTCCCAAATAGTTTAATAGTTCACTCCTCTGAAAGAAGCTAGGAACACTATGCCAGTGAGGTTTCTCCAGAATATATTTCTCTCTTTATTAGGAGAACTTCTCCTTTACTCTAGAGATCTATATGCTTCATCACAGAGCTTGAAAAATAGCCTATACTAATAACAGCCTAGCAGGTCTTGGTAAATCCAAGTTGCTGTAACAATGTCTCAAGAGATAACATGATCTCTTTCCACAATGGAAACAGAAGAATATTTTAAGGAACTAAAAAGAGAGTAAAATGAAGGCATCTGTGTGGAACTAAACACATAGAAATATAAGAAATTTTCTTTAGATACACTGAGTGATTGTGTCAGTGCCAACAACCACCTTTAAAAATGTTTAAACTCACTGAGCAAACAATGAATATCTGAAAAACAAACAACTGAGTGTGAACTATTTTTATTTTAACCATGTCCCATTAGAAAAAAAAGGAAAATTTATAGCAAAGCTGTTTTTCCAACAGTTTTTTAGATGATTTATAATAGCTATCTTGAAAAAAATAATAATTTTTAGAAACTGAAGATGGTTTGGAAGCAATGTTTGCAATCATCTTGCTGTAGTTAGATTCCATAATGCAGCCTGGATTAATTAACTGGAACCTGGCAAATCTGTTCCACTGCAAAACTTCTGGCACTGCTCTTACCTCTCCCACTAAATAACACTGATTCGCATCAGTCCATTAAAAGCTGTTAATTAGTTAAGTTACTTACTTTCAGTCCATTAGTTGAAATCCAAACCAGATGAACAGAAAAGACAAGAAATACGACAAAGGAGGAAATAGTTGGTAGAAGGAAAACAAGAAAAGAATAAAAACAGAAACCAATTCTTCCGACTTTTCACTGCACTGAATACTCATAATGATATCTTACATTCAGCAACAGTCTTCATTAGGTTATATCTGACTAGAAGTCAGGAGTCAGCAGAAAAGAGTAAACTCACCTGTTCTACCTTCAGCACTCTTAACAAATGAAACAGTATCTACCAGCAAGTGCTAGCAGATGAATCACAAAACTGCTGAGATCAGAAGGTCTCTGACCTCTACTGCTCACCTGTTAAACATCCCTGTTCCAGCAGGACACCCAGAGCAGGGTGCCCAGAGCACACAGAATCATAGAATCATAGAGCTGCTCAGGTTGGAAAAGACTTTAAAAATCACCAAATCCAACCACAACCTAACATACTACCCTAACTCTAACAACCCTCTGCTAAGCCATGGCCCTGAGCATCACCTCCAAATGGTTGTTAAACACATCCAGGGATGGTGACCCAACCACCTTCTTGGGCAGCCCATTCCAGTGCTTAACAACCCTTTCTGTAGAGAAGTTCTTCCTGATATCCAACCTAAACCTCCCCTGGCACAACTTGAGGCCATTGGCTTTTGGAGATCCTGAAGGAGGAGACGAGACACCTCTCTGGGCAGCCTATATCAGTGCTCCATTACTGGCAATAGCACAGAGCAGCTTCCTAATGCTCAGAGGGAAACTCCTGTGCTCCAATATGTGCCTGATGCCTCCTGACTTGGCCCTGGGCATTACTGAACAGAGCCTGGTTCCATCATCTTTGCATGCTCCCTTCATTTATTTGTATGCACTGCTGAGATCCTACTTGAGCTTCTCCAGGCTGAACAGCCCCAGCTGTCTCAGACTTTCCTCACTGGAGGGATATTTCAGCTACTTATCATCACTGGATCTTCATGGGGCTCTCGCCAGTCCATCCACATCTCTCCTGTAGTGGATAGCTCAGAACAGGATACAGCAATCACTGTGTGGCCTTAGGCCAGAAAGTGGTCTACAGATTGTAAAAATGGTTGCCAGTAAAAAATTCAAGCTTAACAATTTAACAATGAGCAGTGTGCTTCCTGTCTTTTCTGTGTGCATTAAAACTAAAGTGTTCTGCCCCTCCTTTGTACGAGATTAGATGTACAAATTGGCTGAGTCCCATCTCCTTTCAGCACACAAATGTGCACACAGCAATTTCTCTTTCACTCCACATGATAAAAATCCAGTTGCATAGACTGAAGGAAGTTTGAGATCACTTTAGTGCATTTCTGATAGGGAAAACCAGATTCCTGTCAGATCAATCACAGGCTATGCAGAGAAACCAGTCAGACTCTAATCCAGACATAAGTCACTCAGTGTTCATTGTCTACACTCCATATGCATCACCCTGATCACCACTTTCAGGTTATGTTACCACTTATTTTCCTCATTACATTATTACTTCCTACACTAGAACCAGCCATTCAATCACTCATCAGCTTAAGTTCAATTTCATCATCATCACCATCCTCTTCAAGCTCACTACAACTTTTCAAAAGTACTTTAATTTCTCATCTCCAATAGAGTAAACCCTTCACAATTCATCACTTATTAATTAATCTTGAACTAAAAAACAAAATATCATCTGTAACTACATCTAAAATCACAGGAAAATCAGTATAAATCAGCATCAATCAGCCTCCTTTGACTATAATGAAAGCAAAAGGGTTGATCAATGAGTTAAACTGATCAGGGTTGAAGACAATTAGCATATAGCATCTGACTCATCGCCTGCTTGTATTCGGCATGTTCCCACCAACAACATGGATTTTATGTTCATCTATAAGAATTGAAAATTTAAAAAATATCTCAATTTTGAGCTTATATCCCATGCAATAAGCACTCCAGAGCAAATTTTGGTTATCCACCTTTCAAAAATATTTTTAATGGATATGCTGATGGACTCTAAACAACACAGTCACTACAGTAAATCATTAGGACTGCTATCCCTTTTTCTCTTTTTTTTTCCCTCCCCCGAGTACTGTAAAGTATAAGTTGCATCGTCAGAATGAAACAATAATTGTAATAAGGACTACATCTGCCCATCTGAGCATCAGTAAACTGGATTTGTTATTTTGTTATACTACTTCAAATTACACCATTGCAAATATTTTGTCTGCAGAAAATGATATAAAAATGATATATATATACATACCCTCTGTGTACGTATGTATATGTGTATATATATATATTAAATTATTTTTTTCCAGTTCTCATGGTGCACTAACGATTCAGTTTTATAACACACTATCATTTCCATACCTTCATGCACTTTCTTAATTTTTGTAAGGTATGTCATATAGATAACAGTTGAGCCACATTTGTGTCAAGTCTGCCATTTCTAATTATCAGCAACTAAGTGTAAGCAGTTTCTCCTTTGGCTTAACACATGTACACCTATCTCCCAAAAATTCTTTTATGCCACAATTCATAAAATTGTTTAGGTTGATGTTAAGTCCCCTGCACTAGATTAATAACTAATTACAGGAGATATTTATCATCTCAAGTTTCCTGCATGAGGATTGTCAGACTTAATCACTTTCCTCATATTTTCACTATTTACAGAAATAGTGCTTCATTTATCATATACTTCAGCAGTGTGACAACATTAGACTATTTTCTCCACTTTTGATGTACTTCAAGAATCATAAAACAGTGTAAAATCTTGACAACATATTGGAAATTTTATTATTTTTGGTAACACTCATTTCCACCTCACAGTGTTTCTTAAAAACCTATTTATTCTAAAACAAGTCAATGCAGAAGTAGAACTGGCAGGCTAAAAACTTAATAAATACACGGTTAAGCTTAATTAAAGAAAACACATTCTGATTTTTATCACTGATTAATTTTTGCAGAGAGTATGAAAATGATTCATTTCATATACCTAAAAAGTCTTTTATTTGACAGCAATGCCAAAGGAACTGTTTCAGAAGTAGTTTTAAAGTGGGTTCTGGGCATTTAACTAAAAGCTGAGAGGAGTTAGTACTTCTCTCAGATCTTGCAGGCAGTTGCTGAGATGCTCCAGATTTGTTTTTTTTTTTTTCAAGTCGCTTGCAGGCTGGATTGCAAAACAACTCAACTCTTAAAGCAAGGTTATACAGAACAGCACAAATGTGCAGCCAGTGCTAATTCCAGTGGGAATTTCATGCTGCATCACTGAGCACAGTAAGATGCCATCCTCACAAAGTATTGCATAATGAGGGCAAAAAGTAAATTATACAATATATTATGTTACTCAAAGAAGGTATGAATGACAAGTCCCATGTTTACCACTGGGAATACTGCAGCAACAATATTACCCCAATATTATGATAAAACACAGAGTATCTTCCAGAAAATCAGCTTCTAAACCTGACCCCTAGCAACTGGCTACTAGTTGTGCAATGAAAACTGCTGTACTAAGTGTGGGTGACCCAGTGCTGTCAGGAGGCTGTTGAGGCTCTGTGTAATAAAAGGTGGGATGAGACAGGTACAAACAGCAGTGGGAATACCAAGAGGCATTTGTGGTGGGAAAGAGATGGGAATACTCCCTAGCACTAACGAAAGCAGATATCCACACCGCAGCTGCAGAGGAGCTCCACTGGGCATATGGTGCTTGTAAAATAAATGCGGCCCATATCTCTGAGGGAGACGAAAAGAGGAACACAGTGGAAAAGAGGACAAATGCTGCTTGTAACATCCCTCTTCCTGATCCCCCGGCACTGCTGAGGGTGGCAGAGGATTAAGAAGAGAAGGAATGAATCTGAGCCCAAGAAAGAAGCAGGAAAGATGATAATCTTCACTGTTTTGATCCTTAATACCTGAATCTGTTTTAATAGGCAATTAAATTTCTTTTCCCTAAATTAAGGTTTCTTTGTCCTCAATAGGTGATCTCCCTGCCTTTATTTCAGCCCACAAGCTTTCTCATCCCATTTTTTTCCCCTCTATTTTCCCTCTAGTCTTGCTGAGGAGGAAGAGTGAGAGAACAGCTGTGTAGTTGCTTGGTTGTTAGACAAGGATATCCACCACATCAGTGAAACACATTTATTTATGGCAGAGTGAAATAGTAGAGATTAAAACAATATCGTTTTTACTTTTTCAAACATTTAAGTTAAACATTTTAGCACAGTTAAATCAGGTACTATATCAGTATTGAAAAACTGATATGGGGAAAGTATGGGGAAAAGTGCCTTTAGTTTTGTCTTTCTTTTTCTCTTGCTATCCTTTGCTATTTTTAATTGGCAATAAATTAATGTTCCCCAAGTCGAATCTGTTCTGTACTGAATCTGAATCCATACTGTCTCTGACAGTAATTGGCAAGTGATCTCTTTATCTGACCCATCATCTTATTTCTTCCCTGACTTGTTGAAGAGGGAGACTGAGAGAGCAGTTGAGTGGGCATCTGGCAGCCAGACAAGTTTAACCCAGTATAAAGACTGAATTTTTTTCATCTGTTTTTTTTTTTTTTCATAATCACTAAAAATAAACAAACAAATAAATAATATTCAACCATAAAAAAAAAACATATATCAGAATTTCATGTAGAGAATTCATTTAAGTATGCCACGTATCTTTGTCCAACTTCAGTACTGTATTTTGAAATTTAAACATCTGACAATCACTGTAACATCATTTTACATAATACTTTTGTAAAGAAATTTGTTTCACTTTACATATGTAATTAAAAAGTATGACATTCAAAATAGGGGGCACATTTTATAACTTTTAATGGAGTCTAAGTTTTTAATGTACCTGACTATAAACACCTGATAATTATGCAGAGGACTCAAAGGAGATCACCTTTCAGATAATGCTTAAAAGATTAAATAAAATTAGAATTAAGAAATGCTACAATTCACTTTCAATGATTTATGACAGATATATAATACAAAAATACAGCTTCTCTTCTGGAAGTCTTTTCTATACACCAAGACCAGATTACTCAAAAATACAGAAATAAGTATCAGTGCTCCTGGAGCAGGCTTCCACTTCAGTTAGACCAGGCTGCTGACTATTAACATGAAGCATTAGCATTTGTTGTCACCACAGATTAAAACACACATTTTGCTTGTGCAAAAAACAAAACAAACAAACAAAAAACAATCTAACAAAAAGGTTTCATATGTTTGTAGTTTTAATGTATTTTTAATACCAAACATGAAGAGTGTTACATTTTCAGGAAGAAAAAAAATTATTTTAGCAGTTTTTGCACTGGAAAATAATTCCAGCATTCACTAAACTTGCATTTTATTGAAAATATACTGTAAGAACTGACCTATTTTTTTAATATTCATCTCTGCTAATGAAATTCTGGAGCATCTAGAGCAACTTTGGGACTAACCTTAGTGATCATATGCTCAGTGCATCTTCAGCACTGTGTCCTCTACCCACCACATCTAGATCAGACAAAATACTCCCAAGGCTTTTCATGCCTTCATCAATTCACATTAACTCACTAAGGCAGGCATCACAAAAATTTTAAACACTCCTCTAGCACATGGAAGACCATATTAATAATTTAGTCTGGTAAGCAGCAGTGTGGAAAACCCCATATGCTCTCTGCCAACAAATGCAATGCTCAGTTCTGAGAAAATGAGTCTGTTTTAGTGATCCAACTGAAGAAAGCAGATGGAGATGCTTAAAAGTAGAAAATGCTCATTTTTCCTGACTCCACTGCTGCACACTTTCATTGTCAGGTTTACATTCCAGCTTCCCACCATTTACTATATTTCTTCTACATTTCATCTATATCTTGACTTCCTGACTACTAAACTTGTCAAAGGTCTGCATTTCTGAGTTCATCCACTTCAGACTCCAACAAGAAATCTCACCACCAGGTCTTAACCAGCACAAGGAGACTGTACCTTTGTGCCATTTACTCTCATTTATCTATAGTGCTATTTCATAGAAGTTCCACAAGAAAAAAGCATTTTTTAAGAGCACTGGTATAAGAAGATCAAATTCAAGCTACCCACCTGTACTCAAAGCTCAGGAAGGTGCTATGATAAAAATCACATACCTCTGCAAAACTATGCAATATGTTATGTCATGCTTTGCTGAATCTCCTTAGGGCTTTATTTCTAGATGTCATTTAAGCTGATACTGCTTTATCTGTTCAAATTTGCAAGAACAAATGCAATGACCATTAAGAAAACTTCAAAGTAGTAAGTTTATTTAAAATCAAGCCTCAGAGGAATCGTCATGTTTGTCAATCTCAGTTTTACTCCTCTGCAATGTAAAGACTTAAAGATAAATCTTCTGCATACTAAAAGAATTTACAGGTTTGGGTTTGAAAGAAGAAACAGGAATATTTCTATGATGTATAATTAGCATATAAAATATATAAGATGTACTTCGATATATTTAGTATATAAAACTTCTGAGGCAGCTATATACCTGCAAGAGTAATTGCTATGTTAGATTAATTGAACTTTCTAAGATCTTTTTTAACTCTCAACTTTTAAGACACTGTTTTACAAGTCATTATAGGAGACTTATTTTCTTTAACTTATGAAATGAATGTCAAGACTACTTCAACTGAACATATTTTTTGCTTTAAGCAAAAAGAAACTATTTTTTTTACTGCCCTACAAATGCCTTGCAGACATACACTTTTAAAAACAAAAATAGCTTCAATCAAAACACAGAAATAATAGTTCTTGCTAATTCCCACAGAACCAAAATTTTGTGCTTGCCATGCAGAGGTCTTGCACTCTTGAAAGTTTCGATTCGTTTCAGTTACTTAACAAGAATTGTAATGATCACAGAATCTAATAAAACACTGGGTCATGTGTAAGAAAATGCAATAAATATCCTGGGGCCACAGCCTTACTTGTGGAAAGAATGTTTATGGAATTCTGGAAACAATAAAGAAATCTAAAGTGAAGTTTTAAAATCAGAGATTTACTTCAGCTGTAAAATCTATCCCTATTCTACTACAAGAGAACTTTCTGGTTTTATTTCAGTCAGCGTTCTACACAAAGGAATGAAGAAAAAGAGTTTTCCCTGGCTTTAAAGCAAGTAAACAAACAAAGCTCCAAATGTTTGTGGTTTTTTTTTTTTATTTAAAAACCCAACAATCTTCTCTTATACTACAGAGAATTAAAGTGTCTTAGTAAGTTTGTAAAAAAAATTCAGTAGAAGACAATAAGCTAGGTTGATAATGTGTAAAGGGAAAAAAAAAGGGGAAAACTAATTCTATTCTCTTTTTTAATAGGAGTCTGGTATATCTTAGACCGGTACTATACTGTGTGTGCTGGATACAATAATCAAAAAGTCTTCTCAAAGGTATAAAAATGCAGAATACCCTCTGACATCCCATCTAACTAAGAGCTATGGCCTGCTATCCTATAAAAAACAAAACAACAAACAAGTTCATCATGCCTTAGATCGTTAACAAACCAACTGAGCTTAAGCTAACTTAGATTTTTACCTGGTAAATACCTGGACAATTCTTTGAATTTCTGAATGTTCACCCAACTCTTCCAATTAAATACTAATAATACTCTGCTGAATGTGTCTCCACTTGATTAAAGACTATTGCTGTATCACATTCCTTTCATATTGTTTTCAGTATCTTTTAATTCAGCAGTTGTGGAGACTGGGGGAAATGACTCAATACAGATTAGTATTTCAAGCTAATTGTAAAATGGGAAAAATTCTTAAACTACTGAACAATTACCTCTCAACAAAATTTAATGAAAGTGTTCATTATTTTCCATATTTTCTCTATTTGTTTTAGCTGGAAGATAATTTGAATAGCTAAATTAAATCTGTAGCCATCTCTTACTGTTTAAGTTTTGAAAAAATACCTGAGTAATAAGAAGCAAAATTAAAACAACTACAGAGACAAAAGTCAATGATCTAAAAGTTCACAACTGGAGAGTATCTGTCAGTGATGGAAACAGTTTCCTTTTCTTGTTAAATTTCACAACTCTACTGGGCATGAAGTTTTAGAGTTATATGGATAGAGGTAAAAGATGCACTTCATACCCTAATTCAATAACAATCTTCAGAACAGTTTGAAAAGAATCACTTTGCATAATACCAAGCAGATTGTTCTACTCAAAATGTTCTTGCAGCAAGGTATACTACTCTAACCAATTATAACCTTAAAAACCCCTATCTTTTAAATTTACATTTTTTTAAATTATTCTAAAATTTTCCAGTACAGTAGTTTTTCTCATCAAATATGGCCCTATAAAGACATAGGGCAATTAAGTGCTTTCAGTGCCAAAGTAAGGGTATCCTTACCCATACCCCAAACAATACCCAAACTAACAACCCAAAACCAGTCTTATAAGCTAAGAAAGACGAGCAGTACTAAAAAGTAAATGGTACTTCATATTCAACATGTTTCTATATTACTAACTTTAACAACCCAAAACCAGCCTAATAAGCTAAGAAAGAGGAGCAGTAGTAAAAAGTCAATGGTACTTCATATTCAACACATTTCTATATTACTAATTTTAGAACATCATACTTTTGTCAAAGTTTAATCTTATTTTCACTTGTGTACATTCTTAAAGACTTGGAAGAGCATATGTATGAAAAAGTCTACAGCCATATGGATGAAAAGTCACTCTAAGCATCCTTTCCTGTTCTCCCAAATCTACTACATACTGGTCAGAAGGAAAATACTTCATTAATATCCCAGTTATCCTTTCAGTCTCATTCTGCTTTATTTGCCAAAAGGTAAAGGATTTTGTGCTTTCTAAACAAACATAAATTTGATTACTTAACTCTCAAGCAATTTATTTTTCCTTACATATGCTTCATTGTTCATATATGATTAAATCTGTTTAAATGCTCTCCACTTATGGAAAGATTCATAGTAAATGTACATTTCAATCACACATGTTAAAGGGCACATTCTCATGTAATCTACAGCAAACAACCAATTAGGGATGCCATCCAATTATAAGAAAACTTTCCACAACAAGAACACATAAGAGGTATAAGGTATATTTAGATGATTTACCCACACCAAACCAGAACAACTCAAAAAACAGTTGGTTTTACTCATCTTCTCCAACCCCCAAGACATGAAGAAGTTTTCTCAACTAATACAACTAGTTGATTTTGCTTTATACCAGTATTAGATCTTATATTGAAGTTACCTGTCATTAATGATCCAGTTCAGACACAGATTGAGGGAATTAAGGTTTTTGCATCTCTTTACTATTTCCATCACTGTTTCATTATCCAGTTCTGTGATATGACGTAGATCCAGGCTAGAAAGATTTCTTAGCTGTTGAGATAAATGTGACAGAAATAAATAAAACATTCATATAGAAAACTATTCACATAAATAATGGTTATAAAAACTTTTCAAAGTTTTTAAATCATGTACTTATGCAAACTAGTCAAGAAAAATGAAATTAATGTATTTTCCACGCACACACACACAAAAAAAACAGATATTTATCTAATATAACTTAAGCATCTGAAAACTACTCTCACATTTGGAATTCAGACAAGCTTTCAGTCACTCTGTGACATCAAAATCTCTTGTTTGTGGTTCAGTGCACATAGTGAAAGATCTCGGCATCACTCCTCACTTTCTGTACAGGGTGTAAGATACCAAAGTGGCATACCAACTCC
This sequence comes from Phasianus colchicus, assembly GCF_004143745.1. Next base: position 430,018 of record NW_022205588.1, on the reverse strand, counting down.
TTTAATTAAAGAAAGGAAGGGCAGTAAAAAAAGACAAGACATCACATTTGTGATGTTTGTGCTCAAATACTAAAGTGCACATGATTAAAGACTCGACAGTCCAAGGTTTTCAAACTGTGTAAATCTCACTATGTGAAAAATAAAAAATGTATACGTTATTCTTACCTGTACAGTCATCAATAATAACTTTGATACTCCAAATAAAAAAAAGATCAGAGTTGCAGAACATGATGATTTAATATTTATGCACCAATTAACCTGATTTGTTCCTATTATAATCACTACAATGTCCTTCAAAAGCAGACAGAATGTTCTTACTACTTTCCTGAGCTATGGATTTATAGAAGGAAATTTATAACTATTTTTGTAGCATCCTCAAACAATAGATCAGTTTAATCATAATAACTTCCAAGTGGTGTTTGCTTTATAAGCTGTCTGAAATAATCTCTGTTATACTCTGGAAAAAATAATTGCATTAGGTAATACTGACACTTAATTAAATTTACCTTCACTGTAAGAGAGAGAAAATAATCCTATTCGGTGATTTAGGTCACTAAGGATTTGATTAAGTAAAGGCATACAACTGAGATCATATAACTGGTCCACTTCAGTAGTTAATTATTAAGTCAATATATTTAAGGGAAAAAAACCCAACAAACTAGGTAGTCTTCCACAGAAACTGGTATTCTCACAATTTGTCCCAGAAGTTTTTAACACTTTCTAAAATTTGAAGATAAACCACATATTCCTTCCAGTAATTCTGCTGAACAAGCATAAAATTATGGAGCCTAACCTCTGAGAGACAATTGCAGGCCATTTCTAGAGGAAATAGAAGGAAAATATTCCTAGTATTAAAAGGTACTGCTGAGTTCCTTGTCGCACTCCCACTGCACTTCTGTTTCTTATTTGCTGGTTAGAGAGGAAGGCATATGACTGATAGTCTTGGTAAAGTGGACAGACCTTGTAGGCTCTGCACTACACACATAATTCTGAATTTCCTGTGAGCGCAGTATCTTCTGTGCACATCTTCTATGCATCCCTCACAAGCAACCTCTCATTTTTCTCCCTAAGCTATGAAAAGGAGAAGCACAAGGCAACTTGAGTCATCCTCACCTTCATTCATGTGAGACAATTCAGCCTTTGCACCATGTTGTCAATAACTTGTTCAATGCCTGTGACATGCTTGAACCCCTATGTGAAGTTCTAATACAAATTAATGACTTCTGTATCAAATATGCTTCCTGAAATGTAGAAATCACTTTATCATTTTTATTTTGCAACTGCATGGACAAAATCCGAAAAATCATTGCACGTGTTTTATGTATCAGTAGCAATGTGTAAAAGATTTCTCCACTTTGGGCAAAGAATCTACAAATATCAACACACAGTTGAGATGGAACAGCTTGTTTCTGTTCCCCTGTAATGATTCTGCATAAAATACATCAGTGCAGAGTACGCCAACTCACAGAAAGTCAAGAGTAATGTAATGTGCATATGATTGCAGCAGGACAACTTTACTAAACTCTGGTTTATAAGATTCTTGCAGTGATTAAAATTTCAGCATGTTCCCATGATTTCTATCTACCTCTATGCTTATCTTGCTTTAAAATATTTGATGCCTTAACTCTCTATTTATATAACAGGGAAATGAGGCACAAATACACTGATTATCATTAGATTTGCAGATTCTTATGGAAATGTGAATCGAAGTCAAATGTCCTAAACCCATGTCCACCAAAGTAACTAGAGAACCATTTTACATCAGACAGCCAACTTTTTAGCATATTAAATAAAACTAATGGGTATTTCAGCAGTAGATACGGTCTATGACATTATGCAAATATTTACCTCAAAGAGTCCTCAAATTGAGGATGCTCCCTCCAAGAAAAACAGAATCCTGATATATAGACAAACTTTGTTTTAAGACAACACACAAGAGTGGGTAACAGTTCTTCTGCGTCTTTGCCACTGAAATTACTTAGAGAGAAAAGACCATGAACTTAAAATAAAGACAAGTTAATGTATGAAAATCAGTTCTTTCCAAAAAAGCACCTAACATGATTTTAAATCAGAGGATCTACCCAATTGAGGCAATGATGAACACAGCAGAAAGAATCTGTTATTCCCCGGGAAAAAAAATATTCTAGCTTTACATGGCTAGACTCAAAAACTACATGACATCTAAGTGTAAGTAAGTGACCAAACTAGTAGCATTTCAAAAGTAGCTTTTGCCTATATTTTTTTCTGTCATAGGCAAGAGCACTTGCATATTCTTTATAGCCCCCTTTACCTCTCACATCTAAAACTAGTTCAGTATCAAACAAGTTAACTTCTCTGGAGCTGACATTTTGGATAGTTGGGACATTTGAGCCTTGAATGCATAAATCCTGAGATTAATAAAGCATGGTTTTGATCAACATTATCTCACAGAAAAGTATATTCTGTTACTTGACTACTCAGTGTTAGGGCAACAGATATAAGTTTTCCTTTGTGCCCCCCAACCCCAATTCAAAACAGATTTTCTTCATATAGAAGTATCATTTTATCACAAAATGTTAGGGCCATTCTTCTAAATATTTTTTTACATTTTTCTCCAACTCTTAATTCTATAGCCCTACAAAGAATGTTTGTTCTCCATGAACAGAATCTAAGCTCAACTCTGTATTTACTTTGACAATAAAATCGACAGTGCAGATAGCAGATAGAGGGCCTAAAAATACAAAATGAAAAACAAAACGCAGAATTAAGGGAAAAGAGGAAAAGTTAAACAAAGTTTGTTTGCGACACATGTACACAGCTTTTCTATGATCCTCAGAACCCTGTGCTGAAATTGTACGAAATAGTGTAAGAGTGCTCAGATTTTTTTACGAGGAGTCTGAATAGATGAAAGAGAGGGAACAGCATGTTGTTCCCCTCTCCTCAGTTTCACAAATTGTCAGACAATTGACAGTCCAGTATATAAAGGATTTATGAGGAGACTGCCTGTGAAAATTCATAGAAAAGAAATTACAAATGAAAAAGAACAACTTATATCACAAAATGGCTTGAGGCAAAGGAAATTTGAAAACCAGAGTTTTCAGATGCTTGAAAATTACATTAAATTAAAACAAAACAAAACAAAACAAAACCATTACTTTTAAGAAATTACTACTTTTGGACATTAAATATTTTAAGCTATAGTGGCACTTTTCTTGAATACCTGTTTGTTGCTTAATATAAACTAAATTTTACGGAAGTTCATACATTTAAAGATTCAGAGATTATCATGGTATTTCTGTGCTAGAATGCTACCAAGTTCATAATATTTCCATCAGTGGAACTAAAGTATGTGGAATGCAAATCAAGAAACTAGATAATTTGAAAACTACTGGGGTTAGGGAATGAAAATGAGACACAGAATACTTGAATTGAATCTGTGAAAATTTAGGATCTATTTTATATGCTCTGGATAGTAAAAATTGGATTACAGGTTGTTTTTCAGTGTAAACTCATCTACTTCTGTAGATATTTAGCTGTTATTATAAGGAACTACAAATAAAATGAGTTTGTAATTTTTTCTTCACACACATAATTCCTCTGAAGATATGATTCCTTAAAACTAAAACAATTCATATAAGATCGATCCTCTTCAGAACTAAAGCCAAATTATTTCTGAAGGAAATACTTATAAGGACTTAATGAGCTTTAAATTCACATCTTCTGCTAATTAAGCTTAATTTACTTGACTCTCTCTGTGTATATATACTATCAGGGAATAAAATGGTCTCTGATTTAAACTCTCCAAAGGATATGTATGATCACAGGAAGTAAAAAACGAGCAACCACAAAAAGAATTTAAGTTACTGTCATGTTTTTTTTTTTTTTTAATTTTCTTTTTTACCATTACGTCAATAGAATCTACAAACCATTTTTTTAAGAAGGCAGATACATTAATTTTGATTTAAGAATAAACTGAAGTAAAGGAACCATATTATTGAGATATACAATTTCATGAAATAGTAATCATATATGGTTTAAAAACTGGAAAATGATTCAATAGTTATGGAAGGAACTATTTTACAATAGACTGATTTAATGTTCTGCACATTCGTGACATTTAATTCCTTAAACACTGCAGAAAACTGAGTTTAAATCAGAAATGCTTAAATAAGGAATATGTGTTCAAAACAAAACTGTGTTAAAAGCATGGCTGAATTTCACAACTTACAGAAGACAAAAAATAACTTGGTTTTGAAGACTGTACAGAGTTGTAAAAAATTTTTAAACTTAATTAAAAGGGAGAATTTAAAAGATATATTAATTAAGAAAACATTTATTCAATATATTCCTTTTTTTTGTTATGTAGCACAACAACAGGAAAGTGAAAGACATTTGTATTCATGGTGCTATGTCTTCCAACCTGAATGATAATAATAATTCAGGTTTTTCAAATTCTTGCATGCATACTTTCACAAGTTAAACTACAGAAAATAAATATACCACCTTCCTTTCAATGGGTGAAGCCCACTGCAAAGCAGCAGAAAGCAAGCAGAAAGCACTACTTCCATGCACACTTAAACTGCATATATAGTACCTGAGATATAAAAGCTGGAATTTATAAACTGGAAATAATAGTTGCTGTTAAAACGCATTATCACTGAATCATAATTTACTGTCTATGTTATTTGCTCTCAAGAACACCTAATGAACCATTTGTGTTTTGGAAATTTTCATACGCCCACAGAGTACTGAAGCCCTTTCAAATCATGCAATCAACATTCTCTGCAATGTCTGTTCTGCTTTTTTTTTAACTTGAAAAACTGCGGTTACAAGAATCAAACTCTTATAAATGATGAAAAGAATCTCTTAGCATGGACACTGTTAACTTCATGTACCAGAATGGTCAGGTTTAGATTTACATGATGTAAAAAGGTTGCCATGGTTTTATGATTTTTGGTTATCAGTATTACACATCACAACATCAGGCAGTGCACTGGGACTTAAAGAGTTAATGTTCCAGTTTTGGGTACCTGTCCCAGAAGAGCAGAAGAACTACATACCCCAAAGGACTTCACATTCAGAGAAAAGAGAAAATCCCTGGCAGGGTCACAGGACTGGACTCTCCTCCCTTCTGCTCATCCTGACCACACGTCTCGTCGCAGCATTAGAGTAGGGCCTTCAGCTTTTGGACACTCTCTCTCATATTATTTGTTTTATTACCTTCAACTCTAATTATATTGTATTATAGAATCATAGAATCACTCAGGTTGGAAAAAACCTTCAAGATCATCAAGTCCAACCACGACCTAACCATACTACCCTAACTAACAACCCTCCACTAAATCATGTCCCTGAGCACCACATTCAAATGGTTTTTAAACACATCCAGGGATGGTGACTCAGCCACCTCCCTGGGGAGCCTATTCCAGTGCTTAACAACCCTTTCTGTAAAGAAGTGTTTCCTAATATCCTACCTAAACTTACCCTGGCACAACTTGAGGCCATCTTCCCTCATCCTGTCACCTGTTATCTTGCATTCCTATATCTTATTTTGTAAATTTGTTTCTCCTCAGATGGTTGCTTCTGTTCTGCTTTGGGCCCACCTCTCTATCCTGTTCCCCTACCCCTTTCCAGGGCATGAATCCCTGGAATCCTCCACCCCCCTATTCATGGAACCGGGACAAATCAGCCCATAAACTGTTGACAAAGGGTCTCTTACATGGGACTGCCACATTTCCAGTGTGAAGGCAAATACCAGAAAGAATCTCACAGAATCATTATGTTCAGAAATCTTAAGGAACTTTTCCCATGATTAACAAGACTAACATTTAAAAGGACATCTTATTAATTGGAAGCAGATTCAAATAAACTAAATGTCTCTTCATGAAATAGAGCCTGTTTTACTAATTGTTTAAAATAAAATAAAAAATTTTCTAGACCTAGACAAAGAGGAAAAATTATGTTAGAAGGGAAAAAGACTTTAGGAGCTGAAAGTATGCTGAAATATTACCATAAAAAAGGACAAGTCAGTGTATTTTATGTGAAAATAAATCAGTAACTGAAGAAAGGGAGCACACAGTACCTCAGTTTCGAAAAGGCTCTTGCACAATCAGTCTAGCCATGTGTAGATGATAACATTAAAAATCTGTCAAGTGAATAATGTCAGTTCTGAATAACTTCTCGATATTTGGTCTATAAATCTGAACTTTGACTGACCTAATACTGGCCACTGACTCAGGCACAGGTATGATTGGTCATGACACTCGGGGACATTATGAGATAAAGATACAGATAATATAAAAAAGAGTTCTCCTAGATCATATGACTTCATAACCTATCCAGTTAGGATTCACACTTATTCCGATGATGTCTGTAATACATTTTACCCAAACACAGTCCTTCAGAAGTCCACGGTGTAGGAGTACAGATAGAAGTACACAGCTATAAAGCAATTACTCCAGTACACACATCAGAACTCAAAGGAAGAAGACAAGGAGATAACTTGGATAAACAGAATTATATCTCGTTATTTCTCAACAAAGTTGAGAAATGTTGGACTAATTATGACACTGTTTCACATATTACATTTACAAGACATAATATTCTAAGTTATCACAACAAATCCCTGGCTACAACTGAGAGTCCAACAGGCTGAATTGAACAAACATGCTCCTTCCTTTCCTCCCTCTCCCTCTCTGTGTATGCAGTATGCAGTGCTTCTCCACTTGCCCAGTAATCATCTATATAATTTACTTGATGTATATTTTCTGTAGTTTGTACTAACTTCAAAGAAAAGAAATGCTAGAGCAATAACAGATTTTTGCAAAAAAAAAAACCAATTATTTTTAATATCGCTATGATGAGGAACAAAAATATTGAAAAGAAATGTTGAATGTTTCCTCTTTTCTAAAACATGTAACGCTTTCACTACTATATTCCATGAATAGATATTTTAAAAGCTTTGTGATTAAGCAGCACTGTAATGCAGAATATCTAAGTGCCAGTATTTTTAAAGAGGAGCTAACATTACTAAAGGGAAAATACAGTAATAATAAACCACTCAACTTCTATACGTCTGTCAGTCTCAAAGGAATTTTACAACAGCAGCCAGTGCTGTTGTAATAACAGCGGTTATCTGTGGTTTGCACACAGGAAGAAGAAGAACAGGAGAACATTTGCTCTACACAGCCTTGCAGGACACATTTACAGGCCAGTCAGAGCTAAGAACAGATTCCACATTCTCTTAGAATACGGGTTAGTATGACCACTTATGACTTTTAAAACCATTTATGAACTGACGGTAAAGAAATGCACACTATTTAGACAAAAACAAAACAAAACAAAACAACGATGTCGTTAACAGATGAATTCTGGAAAAGATAGACACAGCAGTTTAAGATAAAGCTATTGTTGCACAGATATTTGTCGTCATTCACGGACAGTGGCTATTTCCTCCAAACAAAAACCATGGAAGTGAAATGTGTGCTGGTGCCAGACGCTTCAGTGCAGTTCAGAGTTCTACTTAAAACTGCCTGCTGTACGATGAGTGAAACAAGTCATCAGGCATGGAAAAAACTATCAGTGTCACTACAGCAAGTTTAATAAGATACCACTTTTCAATAGTTTCAGAATTCCAGTGCTAATTTTGCTACTGTCTCACGCTATGATGGGAAAGATCTCCTTACCCACTCTTTTTCCTGCAGATAAGACATCAAAACTCTTGCCTATAACACAAGTGTTTTTAGTAAGCATCTCACCTTAATGTATCAACAAATATTAGAAAACAAAATAAGAGAAAGCAACCCACCCACACTACTATCATGCACTGAATGTCACTTGTATGTTAAAAACACACTTAGTGAGCCTTACAGATCACATCACATCAGTGAGGTAACCTCACTGCTCTCTTCTGCTCCCTGAGGAGGCAAGCAGAAGGCTCAGGCCAGGCTCTGCCCTGGGAGCTGATGGCAGGATGGGGAAAAAAAAAAAACTGCACCAGGGGAGGTTTGGACTGGACACTAGGATGAATTTCTTCACTATGAGGGTGGTTATCCACTGGTTATCCTAGAGAAGTGGTTGATGTCCCATGCCTGTTTGTTCATTTGGACAACACTATTGGTAAAATGCTTTATTTGGTTAGTGCTGAAGTGGTCAGTTGAACTAGATGGTCTTTGTAGGTTCTTTCCAACTGAACTGTTGTGTTCATTGTTTACCAGAACTTGATTACATTGAATTCCCATTTCTACAGACATCTTTACCAGTTATAATAAGGGAAATTTGGACTGGATGTAAGGAAGAAGTTTTTTATGATAAAGATAGTGAAGCACTGCTTCGGTTGCCCAGTAAGGAGATGGATACCCCATCCTTGGAGGTATTCAAAGTCAGACTGGACAGTCTGAGGAACCTGTTCAAGCTGAAGATGTCCACTGCATGGGAGTTGGACTAAGTTTAAAGGTCCTTTGCAACTCAAATGATCCTATGATTCTATGATTAGGTTCTATTTTCTCCTCCACTATTCCGATTCTTTAAAATTCTTAGCTATATAAATACCACAGTTCTTTTAAATACTAATTTCTATGTCACAGGTGCATTTTCTGATCTTCTTGATGTTTACATGATTTCTCAATTTACTTTCAGCTGGGAATTTTAATTAATAGGCTCATCCAAGTAATTCATTTTATTGAACACTTTCACTAATCTTCGCAGGTTCATACAAAAAAAGTTCTCCTACACATCACTCCTATTAAGTAGAAGTAAAAGAAAAGGAAATAAAATATAATTTTCACACAACATATAAATTATAATACAGATGTGGATATATACAAAATGTGTGTGCACAGGGGATATATTGTTGTAGTGAAGGGATTATCTAAATCTCTTGCACTCAGAAACATGTAATTCCAGTTCAAGAATTTTTGTTGTGTTAACAACAGTCTAGTAAAACCAGGCATTTTAAAGACATTTTACTACACAGCATTATTAATTCTGAGAGGAAGCGCCATCCCTTGAATAACACAGAATCACACAATTGTAGGGTTTGGAAGGGACCTCTAGAAATCATTGATTCCAATTCCACTGCAAAGCAGGCTTCCTACAGCAGGCTGCACAGGTAGGTATCCAGGTGGGTCTTGAACATCTCCACAGAAGGAGAATCCACAACCACCCTTGGCAGCCTGTTCCAGTGCTCCATAACCCTCACGGTGAAGAAGTTCCTTCACATATAGGTGTGGAACTTCCTATGCTCCAGTTTATGGCCATTTCCACTTGTTCTGTCCCCACTGGATACAGTACTCTAGGTGAGACCTCACCAGGGCAGAGTAGAGGAGGAGGATACCTCTTTGATCCTCCCTTGCCACACTCCTTTTAATGCACCCCAGGATCCCATTGGCCTTCTTGGCCACGGGGGCACATTGCTTGCCCACAGGCAACCTGTCGTCCACCAGAGCCCCCAGGTCCTTCTCCACAGCGCTTCTCTCCAGCAGGTCATGCCCCAACCTGTACTGATAACATGCTGTTATTCCTTCCCAGGTACAAGACTCTACACCTGCTTTAGTTAAACCTCATCTGATTTCTCACTGCCCAACTCTCCAGCCTGTCCAGGTCTCGCTGAATGGCAGCACAGCCTTCAGGTGTGTCAGCCATGCTCCCAGCTTTGTTTCATCAGTGTACTGGCAGAGGGTGGACACTTTCCCCTCATTGTCAATGAAGACACTGAACAAGACCAGACCCAGCACCATCCCCAAGGGTACACCACTAGTAAATATGTTTTTCCAGTTTGTTTTTTTGTTTTTGTTTTTAAACAAGGAAATCCAAACGTTTGTTCAAATAATACAAACTCAATTTATCTCGTTATGTTTCTATCTCTGGCAGCATGACCCTGGTTGATATCTATTGTTTGGCAACAGTCAAAAATGCTAATGAGAAAATAAAAGCAGCTATGATACTTACATTAGTGAGGTGAATTACTCCTCTAGATGTTACGGAGCAGCCCATGAAACCAACATACTGTAGCTCAGGACAGTGCTCTGCAAATGCTTTCACTGACTGATCTGTCACCTGCAGAAAAGATACACAGGTACCGTTGAAGAGGTGATGTGAGTACATACATAATATAATCTATTTTCCCTGTAACTCTGGCAAGATCCTCATTAATGGTTTTATTCATGTTGTCACCACTACTATTTATTTTAAGAGTTTGAAAGAAAATGTTAGATGTGCATACATATCTGTAGAAGTGTATGAAGAGGGATGATGAAAGTGGGGGATCATCATCTTGGAGGAGAAGGAAAAATAGAAGAAGAAAGAATGATGGCAACTGAAATTCATTCTGCTTATCTGCAGATAACCCAAGAGACTATTCTATCCACTATTCCCATAAATTATACATAGACATCAAAATACTAACAAATTTGATTGTCATCCTAGAGAATCATGCTGAACATTGCCATGCATCATTTCTTCAGCAAAGAATTTGAACTCAGACATATCCTTAGTTTCCAATCCCTTACTAGACAACATTACTGAAACAAAGACATTGTTTTATATCATTCAGTGTCATTTACCCATTAAATGGAGATTTTACCTATTTTATTATTGCGATTTAAATGAATTTCTCAACCATTTATTTTGTCTAATAACTATGAAACACAAATTAATGCAATGTTTTGCAGGTATACCCAAAGGAGAACTATTTGCCAAGTTTGTGAAGGATGTAAAATGGATATGCTTAAAACATCTCCTTATTTTTCTTTAAGCAAGCTGTTTTGTTTTTTTTTTTTGCTTTTATGAGCAGTATAAATTCCCAATGCAAATGACAGTAGTACAAAACTCTATTTTGCTTTTGGGATAAAAACTACACTGTCCAGGAAAATTGTACTGGAATCATGTCTCACGTGTCTGGAATCCTAAGCCTTGAATGCTTGAGGACATTATGGATATACAAGAACATATTCTTGTCATCAGAGAACTCAAAAGCAAAAGAAATCTTGAAATACCAAGTCCTTAACTCAGCCTCAGGTGAACAGATACATGCAAACAGTATTCTTATTGTGCTATGTATCACATTTATCCACAGTTCCAACTTGCTTGGCCAACATGTCACTTAAGTGCATACTGGGAGCACATTGCGACCTTGGTGAGACTCTGACAAGGCAATTTTCGAAAAGACAGCCCAGAGATAAAGGAAACCAACAAGATTATAGACACAATACCACATTTAAGCTGTTTTGATATGAGTTATTAGGTGCAGTTTATACAGGTCTAATGTAGTTTCTCAAAGCAACAGTTTCTCAATGAATAAACAGTTTTCTAGTTACACATCACCCAACTACAAATGAAAGGCAAGACCTCAGGAGCTGGATATTTACAAATCTGAAAACAGACCAAAAGAAAAGGAAAAAAGGGCCAGTTAAACAGAATCAACAATGAAATGGTCACTGGCCATGTTTTTTTGCATTAACCTATGCCCACAGTCTACATACTTAGATTAAAACAAACAAACAAACAAACAAACAAAAAAACTGTAGTAAAAAATTTCTTCTTTCATTTTGATCTGACAATGTCTTAATCTTATATTATCATCTTTGCACAATTTTCTAAGGACTGTCACACTATCTGGGAATTTTGAAGATTTTGACCACTAGAAATCTGTGACAAATAGCACCTAAAATCAAACATGATTTTCCTAAGACGTTAAAAAAAAAAAAAAAAAAAAAAGTAACATTTAAATTAGGATTAGAAAAACAGAATATACCAATACTAGCTTTCTACTCTAGCTTTTCTACAGAACATAAACTAAACCCTTTGCTCTTCAGGAGAAAAACCATGCTACAGACTTAATCTACTATCCTTACAGAGGATTAAAGTAACATTCTCTGCCTCAGACAGGTTTGCCCTGGCTAGCAAGAAAGCATATTCATGGACAATCAATGTGGCAAATTTTCAGCATCCTGAACAAAATTAAAAAGTAAATAGTTTTGGTAAAAATTGGTGATCATAAGTACTAAACAGCATACAGACTGGGAGTTAACAGAGTTAAATTTCCTGTGCTTGTTATGTAATCAGGATCTATCTGGTCAGAAGAAGATTTTTACCTCATTACTCATTACCATTCCTGTCCCATGATCTTCATAGTTTAGAAAAAATTATTTACAACCTGTCAACCTGAATATGCCTTACATTTCCTCTGGGAGAATTCACAACTTTTGTCATGCATTTTGCTACTGCAAATGGCAATTTCTGTCCTTAAATCTTGACTTAGAAATGAAATAGTTGTGCACTGAACCTGCTGATGTCTTTAAGCAGACACCATGTTTTGCTGTCAGCTCATAAACGCACCAGATCTGTAGGACGTGACCTCAAGTTTTAATGGGAAACATTGTAAAAATTTCCTGATCAGCACTGCAATATCACAACCAGCATTCTCAATTATGCCAGTACCTATGAATACCTTCCGTCTTTTTCAGACCCAGAGTAATTCGTAGCAATTTGTATTTTAATATCATGATTCTCAGTGAGACAGTCTGCAAAGGAGATCACCAGATACTGTGCTTCATTAGCTACCCATCATAAAATTCCCTCACTGGAGAGAGCAGTTAAGTGGAAGGAAAAATAAACATACATATTTCTGTACATATCTATATACATATACACTTGCAGTTTTACAAGAACCACAGAATCACAGGATTGTACTACATCCCGACTTGGAAGGGACCCACAAGGATCACTGAGTCCAACCCCCACCTCCACATAGGACCACCCAAAATCCAAACCCTACACCTGAGAACACCTACATCCATCCAAACACTCTCAGAACTCTGGCACTTGAAGCCGTATCCACTGCTCTGGGCAGTCTGTTCCATGCTCACTGCCTTTCGATGAGTAACCCACTCCTGATGACCCTCCCCTGACACAGTTCCATGCCTTTCTTCACTCTGTGTTCAACTAGATAAAAGAACATCTAATGATAACTTACTTAAACAAAGTATCTGATGAAGGAGCTAAAAAACATAATTCTCACTATGCCTGTCCTCCTTTTCGAAGGTGACTGAGAACCTAAAAATGCTGACCTGCAGTTCAGCAAAAGTAAGTGATGCCTGAATCCTATCCATCAGTATTCTTATACAGTTCTAAAAACACACTAAGCCAAGCTTCGTAAGTAGAAACAGTATTTGTCATTAGAAATGCTTTCATGGGGAGAAAAAACTAGCTAAGTTTCAGACAGATCTGAAACAGAAATAACAAAGTTAAATTAAAAGCTAAAAAAAAAAAGATTCTATGATGGAAAAACAGTCGTTATTCTGTTTAGTCAGATTGACTGCTATGTTGTTATCTGCAGTGTCTAGCAATGATATATATATTTGAGATTTTATATCTAAACTCAAAACATGCAGGCCAGCTGACTATTTTTACTGTCCCAGGGATGGTAATCTCTTTCACTGTATTTTAACTTCCCAAGAGATGACTTGCTCTGCACACTGCATGATCAGTGACAGTTGAAAAATAAAAATAAAACATGCTCAGCAATAGCATAAACTCAATGATTAAGCAATCTTAACTCTACTCATAATGCAATATGTAATTGTATGCTACGGTTTCCTCAGAGTCCTCTTTATTACTCAGGAGACAGGACAGGTGAAACATGTATTATAAATATGGCTTCTGCAACCTATCAAGCATTTGAGAGTTTCAACTGTCATTCAGACATACTATATAAGAAGATTGGACTAATAATCTAAAAACACATTACCAAAGAAAATATACTGCGGTTCCATTAAAAAGTCCATTGTCAGTAAGGATACAGAAATTCACAGCTAATTTTTTTATAGATCACAGTAGTGTTCTTCCAAGAATCTTTAATATCTGATTGTCTAGTCGACCTTCATTGACTTTCATTCACTCTGTCTTGCTTGATATTAGTCTTGGTTTGAAAAAGTAATATAGGATGATGAGGAAAGATTTATAAGTTATGCACTAAAGCACTGTGAATGAGAAATACACTGGTCTGGAACTAATAGCACAGATTTTGCTCCTATTAAAAAGATCTATGATAAGCAAGCTACGGTTTAATCATTTTCTTCTTCTGTATTACAGCTTATTATATATGAATTCCAGTTCTGTATTGTTTTACAGAAATTCAATATATTGGCTATTCTGAATTAGATTCTGTAAGTATTAGTTTGTTTTAAACTCCATAGTTGAAGTAGCAAAGAAGAACAGTTCTGAAGAGTAATTCAAACATGAATTTTGAGGTGCAAGACAAGCAAATCCTCACTAAGATGCCATTAATATATAGCAATTAATAAAAACTTACAGAATCTCATGCAGACATGACAGAAAATGGAAAAGAAGTAGGAATAAAAGTACTGTCCAGACCAGAAATGGACACCACATTATTCCATTGAAACAGGCACACTACAAGTCTATGTCAATTCTTTATATAAAATACATAAATACAAGCTTGCATAATACTGAAGGATTTTTTTTTTTTTTTTTTTTCAGAAGAAAGGCATTAGGATAAACTGTGGTAAAGTGAAATACAAAATAAAGAGTCTGTCTGCCATGCATATATTATCTGAGTGTTCACTGCACAAGTCAGTACTAACGGGAGAAGAAAGCCCTTTATTCCTAATTCCCTACTCCATAAGTCTGTACCTGTCCTGAACACATCATACCTATCTTGGGCAGCACAAGAAGAAAGGAAGGGTCAGAAATTACTCACCTGAATTCAGTTTTATATTTGGAAAGTTTGGAAAGAGGTTTCTAAAAAACTGATCAGCTGATTCAGCCCTAAAACGTCCTTGCTTTTCTTTTATACTGCAGACTTGACAAATTATAAACTTAGAACATCAACATAAAGCCCTGCATGTAGCATGTTGCAAAGACCCTCAAAACTGTTTTGTATCAGATAATTAACCAACGTCAATTTTCCTTGGTCTGTTTTCCCTGGAATCCTTGCATGCAAGAATTGACCATAACATGGTGTAGGCTATTCTCCATATGAATCTTCTTAGGCATAACCTTGCTTTCTTTCTATTTTAGCACAACTCCTGAAATGCATTTGAAGACACAGGAAAATCAAGCAGAACAAAAGTAGTTATTCCACACTTACTCAAATCCTGAACCTACAGTGAGCTCAGTACACACAATTATACACACTTACACATGAATTAAGGAAAATAAGTCAGGTGAGAAGTTGTGTGCCTTCATGGGGTGCTGAATCAGCAGCTACAGATCTGGCCTTGCTAAGTCCGGTTCTCAGCGCTGATAACAGATGCTTTTCTACAGACTTAGACAATCAGCACAGACAGCAGGTCTCCTGTTTCTCCAAATAACATTTTTAGCTATCCTATCTCTGAAATGCAAGGTTGCAGGCTTGGACAGCAAAACCACGTATTAACAAAGAAGGAGCGGATTGCTGGATGAAGTTGTAGCTGATAAGATGACTGGCCAGAGTGAGCGAAGCGTCCTCCAACTTGACCCACATCAAAGAACACACAGCAAGAAAGACATACAGCCTTCATCAAAAGACCACCAGACAAACACTGAGAGATACCATGCATCTCTCAAAAAGGTGCATAAAAGAACCGAGACTTGAGGTGGGGAAAAATGTCAACCATTTTGGGTACACACTGTAATAACCTTTTCCTGAAAATCTAATGCATATGTAAGCAGTTTATTCTTTAAGTATGTGCCTTTCTTGCACCCTGGTATGCAGACTAGGTGAGAATACCCCTCTGCATCTGGTGTGTGCATGGTGCTGAGTAAACATACCTCCTGCTTTATGTACTCTGTGGTTACAGTTTGATTCTGCACATCAATTTCGTGAGCCAGTCAGGAGGCTTTTTGCTGGGCTGTGGGGCTGGTCAGTCCAGGAGACACTTCTGGTGCACTCCAAGAAATTCAGAGAGGGCTCCCTGGGCTGACACATCCACCATGGAGCATGGGAAGAGCCCCAGCTGAAGACCAGCTATTTTGGGAACAGGGAACCAGTAAGTTGTGAGGAGATGTCCTATGTAGGGTATGAAGGAGTGTGTGCTCCCCTATGGGGAATGTGAGCTCACAGGTCAGCTTACCAGATAGGGTGGGAAGGATACCTGGGGAGTTCTCCAAGTTAGGGCCCATAGTTTTGAGAGAGCCTATGGGAAGCGATCAAATGGTACTGCATGTAGCATGTGAGCTTGGGAGGGTGTTTGGAGCAAATGTCCAAACTGTTTTTATTTTCTTCTCTTTTTCTCTTCCTTTTTCTCTGTGGAATTCCATCCCCTGTTTAAAGTACTCTTGTCTTGCTGGACAACACTGGCTACAACTCTTGCCCAGGGAATTCAGTGTTCCCAGGCCCTGGGGAAGTGGGTGAAGTAATCCAAAATAAATTGTGGAAAAGACCATTTGGGGTTGTATTTTGGCTCACTGGAGAAATGTCACCAATGAGCCAGGAGAAAACACTGAATAAGAAACCAGGAACATAAATGAAGTAACAGGAACAGTTTTTATAATTGAGTATTCTAATAATGAGACAAAGTACTGGGTTTTTGTGAAGAAGTGCATTGTTTGATATGTGGATTTTGATGGGAGTGGGACAAACTGTTTTGATGGTATATGAAAGTGTAATTGTTAACGGTATATGGAAGCGTAATTGAGGGTACGAATAGTGGAATAGTGTACAAAGGCAAAAGGGTTAAAGAAAAGGTGAGTTTACCTGTGCTGGCACAAGAACAACCCCCCTGCACTTTCCCCTCATGAGCAGAACTCTCAGTGTGAGAGAGAGAGCTGGGGCCTGAGACTGCTGCTGTAAACAGCGTTACCTACAAAGGGGGGTGGAGGAGATGGGCGTGAGGATAGCCTTCATCTGCAGAGATCTAAGAAATCCAATATCCCAGTGTTAGTACTGGAAGCCTCTGGAGGGGAGGAGGTGAAACTAAATATATAACATTGTTAGAAAAAATATATGAAATATAATGTTAGTAGCGGATGTAATGATGAGAGTTTGAAAAGTGAAAAAGGTTTGGGAAAGACACAGGCTGAGGAAGGCAAAGATGAGCAAGGTGTAACAGGGATGTCACGACTGAAAAGAGGCGAGTGATATGGAAAAACTGATTGAGGAACAGAGATAGTAAGGAAATCGGGAAGAACAACAGCAGCTGCTGCTACTGTTGCTGCACTAGAGCAGGGCCCTAGGACCCAGAGATCCCCTCAGGAAGAGGTAGGGGGCCTGGAAGAGCCCCGCCTCCCCTGGACCAAAAGCAGAGTGCAAATGGCAGGGAAATGGGACACTGGTGGAGGAATCGTACCAAGTTGAGAGGGAGGGAACCATCCCTGATCGCAAAAGCTGAATGACAGGAACCTGGGAAGTTTACCTTTGCAGATCCACTGGTTAAATCGCAGCTAGGGGAGCAGGATAAAGAGGTTTATTTTTGGTGGATACTGGTGCCTCTCACTAGCCGTAGATGATTTGTGTAACAGTAGTAGGAGCTACTGGCCAACAAGAAAAAGCTTACCTTTTGGGATCAATTAAATACAGGGTGTGAAAACAAGTAGGAATACATAAATTCTTGTACATGCAAGGTTCTCAAAAAACGTTACTCAGGAAAGACTTACTAGAACAAGTGGATGCAGAGATTAAATTCAGTAGAACTGGAGCTAAGAGTCAAACAGTATCAACTGATCAAAAATTTTAAGTCTGGCTCTCACATAAACTGTTGAAAGCAATGCTGTAGTCCCAGAAGATACAGACATCTTAAATCAGGTACTTTTAGGAACGTGGGTATCAAGGATGCTTGGCAACCCCAGCAGAAGTCAAAAGCAGGAGCTAGCCCAGTCAGGGTAAAGCAGCACCCTTTGAGGATACGAGATTGTAGAAGGATAAAAGAAATGACAGCTAACTTTTTGGAGTTTGGATGTGAATCACCAACACCTCAATCTTATTGATGAAAAATAGATGGCAAGAGTTATATTTTGGTACAATATTTGAGAGCAATTCATAGAATTGTTGAAGATATACACCTAGTGACAGCAAATCCATACACTTTATTAACCAAGTTAAGGAATGAGTAGATGGAGTTTACCTTCTAGATCTGAAAGATGCCTTTTTTACCTGGTTCAGCCAAAGGAGGCCTAAAGTTATTTGCCTTTGAAAAGGAAAACCCCAATAAAGGGAAGAAAAGGCTCAGTTAACCTGGACAATGCTACCCAGGGTTGAGAAATCAATTATTTTTGAGAACTGGTCAACTCTTGATACTGAGACTTGGGTTCCTCCATCCCAGGGTGGAATTTTACTGCAGTATGAGGGTGCCACAGCAACAAAAGAGGACTTGCGTGCAATGGACTTTGAGTTTGCTGAATTTTTTTGTTTAAATGATTATCAAATTTCTCAACAGAAAGCCCAACTGATCAAAGAGAAGGAAGCAATCTGCTGAATGCCCAGAACACCAACATGGAGCTACCTCTAAGCTGGCAATGTGTGACTGCTTGGAGACTGTCTATGCCAGTCAACCAAATCTACAGGAGGAACTACTAAACGATGCTAGGGATTCCTGCGTTTGTCAACAGAAGCAGTTTTGTGAGACAAGGAGACCATAAGGGAGAATACACAATAACTACTACTGACGAGGTAATCAAAGCACAGCCACTACCTGTGGGAACTTTTGCTTAGAAGGCGGAAATAACTGCCTTGACAAGAGCCTTAAATATACAAACAGATGCTAAATATGTATTTAGGCTGGTACACACAGTACCATCTGGAAAGAGCAAGGATTCCTCACACAGAAGGAAAACAAATCCAGCATGATGTAAGTCTACCAAAGAGCGTGGCCATTATACATTGTAAAGGACATCAGAAAGGTACCATTGTACAGAAAACTGAAAATAAGATGCTGGATCAGGTGGCAGAAACAGGCAGTTGAAGATGACTTTAATTCCAGATGCTAAACTTAAAATCTCTGAACCTGAGTCAGAACCTGTAAAATATTCTGGAGAGGAGAGGAATCTAATTAATGATTTAGAAGGAGAAGGGAAGAGAGAAAGCTGACAGATGGGTGCACGCCCAGATGAACACACTCTTATGCCCTTTAGTATTTTATGAAAATTGGTTCTAAGGGAAGATAATAAAATATATCGGGGGAACTACACTACGAAGTACAATCCTAGTATCAGAAACAGGGTACAAGTGGGCCTAGTGGGAAAGGGAACCTTCCACGGCAACAATGGCAAATTGATTTCTGAGAACTCCCAAGAAAACGGGAGTATTGTTGGTACTAACTGATACCTTTTCAGGGTGGCCAGAGGCATTCCCTTGTAGAACTAATAAGGCACGTGAGGTAACTAAAGTATTGCTACAGGAGGTTATTCCAAGATGCCAGGGAACTAACTGGTCTGTCAAATAAAGTGCACTGTCGAAAGTTAAACTTGTAAAGAAAAGATGAGTCAGTTACTAATTTGCTTTATCTCAATGTACACAACAGGTTTTTTAGCCTGGGAAGAGAATACTCCTTTTACAGTGCAATTAGTAACTTTTCTAAAACTTTAAATTTCTCTGATTGCTGGGTCTGGACACAACTACCAAAGGCAGAGATGGAAGTACCATGGGTTGGGGTTCTGTCACTAAAACGGTCTGCTCAGTACAAATATAAAAGCAGTCAGATGGATTCCATTTGCTTAGGGGTAGGTAAGGAAGATGAAGTTAACAGTACCATTATTTTAGGACCAAAATTCAACCTCGTATTTAGGGCACATAGCAGGATGACCCAAGGTAGCTGCATGAATGACTCCACATACTCTCCCTTATCCTTCAAAGTACGTTGGATCAATCTTACATTTCCAAATTTAACAGTGGCTTCTATTAAGGAAGGGCTTCTGTTGGTTGTATGGAGATGAGAGAGTTTGTAAACTGGTACAAGTAAATAGGAAATGATACAGTTTAGGAGGATTCTTAGCACCTCCTACAAGCATCCATCCAAAAGATCATCAGGGTTAGGGAGGACTAAGTGGGGCCAATATTAAAATACAAGAATAAGAAGCCCCAACGTATTAACTGAAGTCTTCTTTGGACTTCATGAGTTCCTCAGTGCAATTATCCCAATCTGGGGAATTACAGTCTTCCAGAACACAATACTGAATATCTCAAAAGCACTGGAAGACATTGAGAATGCAACTATGGATGCCATAACAGCTGTCCAGACAGAAGTTAGCTCTCTTAGAAAGGTAGTATTACAGAATCACATGGCCTTAGACTTACTAACAGCCAAAGAAGGGGGAGTATGCATGATTGTCAATCAACCTTGTTGTGCTTATGTGGACAAGACCCATAGAGTAGAAACAGACCTGCAGACCATACGGGAAAAATCCCAGGTAGTTCACCAAGTAACTCAGTATACATCATTGGCTGATTTCTCAGGAATCTGAGATATGCTGACACAGGTAAAATGTTGCTTTGCCAAAGGGTGAAAATGGAAATACAGGCTAGTAATTCCAAATAATTATGATCAAAAAGGATTAAGTCAGATGATCTATCACTGCCATACAGGGAAAGAGGATGATATTTTTTTACTAAGATTTTAAAATTAATTTTTAATGGAGCGTCAGAAATCACTATTCTTCACAAGAAGTTAAAAACTATTAAGTTTTCCTCTAATAAGTAAGATTTATATATATATACATATACTTACACATTATACCTTCCTAGTCCAACAAGAAAAACACTGCAAATAATATTCTGAATTTAAACATTTTTTAATTAAAATACAAATTCAACATATTTTTTAAATTTATTTTTACTGTAGGACACAATACCCAAAGTGCCCACTGACAGACTTATGGTATCAAAGGATTACAGCAAGACTGGCATTTAGGAATTCCTGGTCCCAGAGGCTGGGAAAAAAGGCTGGAGCAGAAAAGATGCAGAGGATCTGCGCAGGGAATACTTAACCAAAATGAACATTTACAACAACTCTGTGGGATCTAATGGGACACACAACTGAGTGCTAAAGACATGATGGCAAGGCCAAATTGCCAATTGTGACAACTGATGGAAGTACCCAAAGACTAGAGGAAAGTCAATGTCATTCTTACCTTCAAGGAGTAGGACTCAGGAACTACAGGTTGATCAGTCTTACCTTGATTTCTGGGGAGGTAATGAGGCAGCCAATCCTGGAAACTATTTAAAGACACATGAAAGACAAGAAAACGACCAGGAGTAGTCAGCATGGATTCATCAAGAGGAAATCATGCCTGACCAATCTGATAAGCTTCTCTAATTAAATGAATAGCATGACAGATGAAAAGAGAGCAGTAGAGATTGTCTTCTTGATCTTCAGTAAGGCCTCTGAACTGATTTTCATAAAATCCTCATAAAGAAGCTGTTGAGTATGGGCTAGATGAGCAGACAGAGAGGTGGACTGAAAACCAGCTGTACAGCTGAGTCAGTGAGCAGTGGTCAGTGACTGTAAATCTAGCTGGAGGCTGATAATGAGCGGAGCACCCCAGGGATCCATATTAGTTCTAATATTTTGTTTAACATCTTCATTAATTATCTGGACAGTGGATTAGAGTGCACACTCAGTAAATTCAGTAAATTCACAGATGACATTAAAATGGGAGGAAGTGGCAGACTGACCAGAGGGCCATAAAGTTAGCCAGAGGAACATGGATGGAAAGTTACTGGAGCACACCTCTACAGGAAAGGACCTAGCTGCAATAAGGCCAATGCCTTGGCAATAAGGCCAATACACCAAGCCCTAGCTGCAATAAGGCTAATGATACCCTATGATATCTAATGAGCAGAATTAGGAAGAGAATCACCAGCAAGTCAAAGGAGATGATGTTTCAGATCTACTCAGCATTGGTGAGTCTGAAATTGGAGTACTGGATCCAAAAGAAGTTGTAGCACTTGTCCTATGAAGACTGGCTGAGCAAGTTGAGACTGTTCAGCCTGGAGAAAAGGAAGGTGTCAAGGGGATCTTCCTGTTGTCTATAAATACCTGAAGAGAGGGTGCAAAGAGGATGGAGCCAGGCTCTTTTCAGCACTAGGAAAAGAGGCAATGGGCACAAAGTGAAACAAAAGATGGTCAAGGTTCTCTCTGAATATCAGGAAGCATTTCTTCACTGTGCAGATTAATGTGCACTAGCTCAGAGAAGATGTGAAGTCTCCATTCTGGAGATTTGCAAAAGCTATACGGATGTGGTGCTGGACACACTGCTCTGGGTGTTCCTGCATAAGCAGAGATCAGAACAGGTGGACGAAGAGGTCAACGCCAAGCTCAACCATTCTGTGATTTAAATTGTATTTGTCATAAAAGTTCTGAAGCAACTAGTACAGGAAAAGGTGTGTTTAATTAATGACCCCTACCTGCAATCACAGAATGCTGACAAAAATAAGGCATAGATAATTTTTTGCTCTGGTCAAGTTTTCAGGACACCCAAGTTTCATTAGTGAACTGCAGCAAGACTCAGCTCACATTAACTAACTGCCACTGGATGTATCATCTATGTCTTCACACTCACTGTGGATAAATTCAACCATTTGCTTACTCAAAAGAGAGGTTCAACAACTGTCATCTCCATTTCGCCGCAGTAAGAGGAAATTTTAGAAACACTAGTAACTACAAGCAACCCTCAAAATAAAGAAATTAAAATATTTATATTTTTTCACCTACAGTGAAAGCAGTTGAAATGACAGCGAAATTATCTCCCTTTTTTAAGTTGCAAATAAATGTTTGTAATGTTTAGGTTGTATCTTCAAAATTTTCAGAACCTGGGCTTATAAATTTTGATTGTTCCCTTTCATTATAAATTCTATACTTAATACAAATGTGCAGTCTTTCATTAAACAGAATACTGCTCCTTACTAGCAGCGGCAGCAATACAATTTGTTTAATTGTTAACTGTATAGGATAGGATGTTTCTTGAAACAGCTTTTAGACTATATAAACAGCTCTATACATTTACCTTCCACGAGTCTAATTATTCAAACAAACAGTTTTGGTTTTCTTCATCAAATATCTAACAAATGCATGTTCCATTCTTTAGAAGTGCCACCATGATCTTTACCAAAGCAGAAACTAGTTCTGTTGTCAATCACTGTCATGGCCAAACTGACATACTGCCTTTTTACTTTTTTATTCCCAAGCAATACCAACTCAGCAGCAGCTGTTCCTCATAGATCTTTGTTTATTAAAGCTGTTGGATATTCATAAAACAACAGAGCAGTATGAACGCACTAACTCTGTGTATTTTTTGCGTTGGTTTTTTTTTTTTTTTGAGCAGAAAATACTACTGTTATACAAATAAATGCTTTTCAGATCCTTCGTTAAGTCTAAAAATGTTTCCTTGCTGAAATAAATGATAGGAAACCTGAACAGGCTGTAAGCCTCATGAAAAAAAATAATATACCTAACCAAATCCCCCAACTTCTCCTTCTTGTCAAGCAAAAACATAGTTCTAGTGTGCAATAAAATCAATAATACAGGCGTGTAATATTTAGTAGCATTACTATATCAGACACTGGTAACACAGACATTGTAACCTCAATGGCTATTATGTATAAAAAGACAGCCAGTATGCAGTGTTTACCTACATCGTTACCTAGAAATCTTCAGAGGGAAGATAGGATATATCCATTGTTATCACACTTATTTTAGGAGTTAGCAAATATGACTGAAGTAACCTAAAATAATGAGAATAATTTTCTCTTAAATAAGTTAGACTCTTCAGACATTTAATACAATTATAAAATTATGCAATTCCTTGGTATATGTTTCTTATTTACATCTTTACTCTGAGTTTCAGAGAATTACCATCTGATTTCCACGAGGAGAAGCTCTTATAGCAGCTGAAATTGTGATATATTGCATTTACACAATAATATATACTATATATTATAACTATATAGTATATATATAATATATATACTATATACTATAACTATGCTACAAAGAACTAATGAAAACCTAGTATTTGATTTAGATGTTCATGGAACCAACCTTGATTTTAAGGTTCTAAGTTAAATCCAGTCATACTAAGCATAAGTAAAGCTTGAAATACAATATGACTTCATGAACCCGACATCACCAGATGCAATACATAGCTATGGATATCCCCAGTAAATACCTAAGCATTGCTAGAACAGAAACTGAAATTGGGCACAAATAACAAAATCCTTCTCGCAACCCACTCCAAATTGCCCTTTCCCACAAAAACAGGAGGGGAGGTGGGGGTGGTGAAAAGAGAGATTCCCCCAATTTTTCAGTATAGCTCACAGAACCCTTGTCCTCCCAGTCCATGAAAATCTGGAATCTATTAAATTTTGATTGCACAGATTCTATTTACAGTGTGTGGCCATCATGTTACAAATGATGGGATCAATATATGCCTTGAGGGACGAAAGGAAAAAGTCGTATGTTGCAATTATGCTCATCAATATGAGGAATGGGCTCCTTAAGTAGTAAAAGATCTCTCAGGCCACAGAGGATGATACAAAATACGATAAATAAAATGACAGAATTTCCTGCTTATTGCAGTGAACTCAACAAAAATGGGAAGATAGTAAAAGGACTGTGATTACGACTGCACAAGTCAAAGAAAATGATTTCATAGTTGTTTTTGCTCTTCTATATTTTAATAATTGTGATCCAGAAGGAAAGAAAGGGTATAGTATCTTTTATATATATACACAAGTTAGTCTTCTTGGGTAAGACATTTATTACATGTTATGTACTTTTATGAAGGAACATGTTTAAAACAGCACACAGGATGTCACTCAAATTTCAGACACAAACTGGGTTAGAGACTGAATATACTTTAATATATTTCTTAGAAAACACAAAGAAAACACCATTCTTGCGGATTTCTCTCTGATATTGCAAGATGATGTTAAAATGAAATTGCATTCTCTCAATGAGATGGTACTTCTAAAAAGGAAAAAAAAGAAAAAAGAAAAAAAGACTGAACATGAAGGAAAAAAAAAGAATTTCTAAAATACAGATTAACAGACATATTTATAATTGGCTAACAGACATGGTGTTAAGTATTCACCAGTAATTCTTCATCCTGCTCAAATCCGACTGCTAGAAGACATCCAATTCCATTAATTAAAAATCCAGAATATTCCATGCTACTCTAAGCTGTAAGAAATGTGTAGTGCCAGAATAGAAATCCTAAAGGGAGGAAAGTTTATTTTTGGAGCACTTGATATTCAGAACAGACAGGAACGATAAGTTCAGACGAAGTCAGGAAACGTAGCATGAGCTTAGCAACAGTGAAAATAAGGACAGACTGCATGGAAATTGAAATGGTTTTGATTTGATTTACGAATGATCTTCACATAATAGAGCTACTATTAAAAAGAAAACAATAATTAGAAGCAATAGGGAGAGATTTTTTTCTTTCTAATTTTCGTTACTGAACTGTAATGCATGTATAACAGCTCACTTAATTTAAAATAGATCACATTTTCATCAGTTTGATCAAGTACTACACCAGCCCACATATTCTGTCAATCTGAAACAGAATCAGCTTTAATTCATGAAGATGAAAACCTGAAGAGCATCACAAATAGAGAAAAGACTAATACAGTTATTTTAAACCACATCCTCCAGGTCTTGCACTTACATGAAATACCTTTTAATGCTTTCTTATTACTCAGCATCACAATCTTTGTATGGACTGCTCAGTAGAAAAGCTCATGTAACAGGTTGGGCATCATAATTCTCTTAATAGCAGCTTTAAGATATTGTCCCTACATTTACAAATCACTAGAGAATTTGCCATGAAATTTTATGATAAGAAATAAACATATTACACCCTGTGAGAGTTATACATGAGTAGAACTGGCCTACAATGAAAAGCTGCAGGAAAATTAGTCATTAAAATGGTAATCTTCAGTGTTCACTACTGTGATTTACTACTTCATTACAATCACAGTTTGATATCAGCAGTAACTGGTAGGAGTGACCTCTGAACATAGGAACAATAAAAACAAAAATTAAAATGGCAGTAATAGAACTTTAATATGGACATATACAAAAACTCAGACCCAAATAAGACAGTATAGTTTCGATTTTTTTTTTTTTTAATTGATACTATATAGGATACACATACACATTCTTGCAATTAAATCAATGGAAATGTAATTTTATGCTTTTTAATAAACATCATCTTTATCCACGGAAACAAAACCCTTAAGTGAAAGCACTGCCCATTCTATGTTTTACTCTTTACACATCATCCATTGCTCAGACACAGAGTACTCTACTTGCGACAGCAACAACTGAAAATCCTAAAAGAGAAACTGAGCTATGTTTTTCTTTTTTTAACTGAAAAACAAATGATATAAAGAAACTCACCCTAAGACTTCTGCTTTGTCTCAACTAAAACAAGGAAAACCAAAAAGAATTAAAGCAAAGGTGTTTGTCACTGGGAACATAATTTGCCAAAATTCTTTATAACATATCTGATACTTTGAGAGGATTTTTTTTTCCAAACAGACTTTTTTTCCACAGAGTAGTTTGTCAAAACGCAAAAACAGGGAGATTTCTAGCTTTGCTTTATTTGCTATCATATACTTAGAAAAAGCAGACTGAGTTCTGCTTCTGAATGCTGAGAGGATGTAGAAATTGGTTGGAGAATTTGGAAATTGGTTATTTCAAAAGAAAATCATAAGTATAGTAGCTGGTTGGCTTCATTTACATCACTAATTTTGACCTGAAACAGTTCAACCTGGAGAGGCTCTGGGAATGTAGATGGCAAAAAAAGTAGAGAACGTGTAAAAACAAGCAGACAAACTAGTCAGAGAGGCACATAAACACATTAGTGATATCCATTTGCCATCTGCCATCTGGATTAGATAACTGTACACTTCCAAGGCCAAAGACTAAGAGAGGAGGGTCAATCACCTCATAAAGGACCTCACAGAGCAGAAACCAATGGACTGGGAAGCTGGAGGTCCAAGAGAACCAGAAAGACTCAGAAAGTCATGTTTATCTCTGCCAGCACATCCAAGGCAGAACCCAAAGCATGCCTGAATAATTATGGCTGAGAGATTATAAACAGTATTAGAAAGAAGAACATGATATGATGCGCATGTGAACATGAGTTATATTTGATTTTGTATTCCTATAATTTCCAAAGATGGAAAAAAGAGCTGTTCAAATTATTTCAGTCTCTGCAAATGCGCATTCAAGAACAGTGTCCTGCTGATGAGAAATGCAAGAAGGACTGCTGTGATAGCTATGACTGCACACAGACTACAATGCTTACTAAGCCTGGAACAGAAGCAGACTTCCATGCAGACAGGCAGAAACAGCAGTACTCATCATTGCACAGATCCACATCTGATGGTCCTGCACACTCTGTGAAGATGGTAAGATCAGCACAAGAGGGTGCTGAAGTAACGTGATTCAGTTTTAAAAGGAGAAAAGAAACCACGCTCACGCATAAGAATCATACCATTATGGACTTCCTAGAGTTCAGCACATTCAGAAAATAGACCACAATTGGTCTTGAGACCATCACAGAAAAGAAAAGACAAAACAAAATAAGGCAAGAAAAGAAAAAAAAAAATTATTTGAAACTTCTCGACTTGATCTCAGGTAATTTACTCAGTTGGTATAATCACAAATTTTCATTTCGATTTGAGAAAGTCAAAGGTTTTAAAGTAAAACAAAATAAAAACAAATGAAAAAGCAACCTAAAACCCAGTTCTGAATGCACACATGAAATAACAGGCATTCAAAGTAATGCTTTCTAATCAAGTCAGCAAGTTTTAAGTAACATTTTTTTCTATTTCTAATCTGTACAAATTTAACTTTTTTTTTTTTTTACCCTTACAACTCCACCCCTTTTCCTATCAGTAAACATGACAATTACAAGCATCAAAGTAATTTTTAATGCCAAAGCTGTAAAACAAAAATCAATAAGGGAAGATGAGCCATTACTTTACTGAAAAACACACAAAGTATTGCCAGCACTCTAAATCTTTTGATGAATTCCTTCACAAATCAGATGCAATTTTGTGAATATAGCACACTATACAATATCCAATGCTTTGCATAATCAATGCATCTTCAGCATCTCCAGTTTCTAGTAGATCAATTACACTCAGCTTTCAAATAGTCATCAGAAGTGCCCAAGTACCCTGCTTAATGACTTTCAGTTGTATTGTCAGCAATTTTTCAGTGGAGCGAGCAAGAGAGACAGAGACAGTTTGTCTGCTGAAGCTGTACATACTCATAAGTATAAAAATTAGAATAATTATATTATTTCTATTCCTAGTTTAATACCTAGAAAGGCAGTAGAAATGTATTTTTTTCTTGCCTTTTTCCATCCCCAGCTCTCCCGTTGTCATACATCTGCAGAACCTGCAGGATACAAATGAGGACTGATGTCTCTTTGGACTTCATAGGCAAATTCCTCCTTCAGAATGAACAGTATGACTGTAAAAATCAACTCCTGCCTTCCTCCTATATCCCTGCATAGGTGGGCCCCTGAGATATTTCAGTCTTAATTCACCAATAGTGTCTGGCTCTCAATTCCTCTTCTTCTGACCTCATTAATATCATTAAACAATTACCATAATAAATGTTAAGGAAAGAAAAACAATGTAGAAACGAATGAAAATTCTAAACAATAGTAGTTCACTTGTGGTAGAGTGCTATCAAGTTAGCATCTGTATATTTTACAGCTGTTTTGGGGAGATAACTTGGATGAAGAAAATGTAACAACTTGCAAGTAAAACCCTTCACAGAATATCAACAAGTTAACTCATTAAACTGAAGAATGTGGGAATCAATCTAAGAATTAAAAGACAGAAATGGAAATGGCTAAGATGGAGATGACAGTGAACTAGACTGAAAGGAGAATATAACTGACCTGGACAAGATATAAAATTGAAAGCACGATTTGTTAAAAAAAAAAAAGTCTTGAAATAAGCATTAACTAGTTTCATTATGAATATGCAATCCCCCCAAAACATAATGAAATTAACTTCTATAGCCAATATGGATCAGAATAATGTCTGTTCATGAACTGGATGAGTCTGAAGACTGAAGTCACTGACATCCACATCCGTATTTAGACCAAAGAAATGTAGAAAAGCAGCACCAATACCATGGAACTAAATGAAATGGAAGCAAATGAGACACTTTAATAGAAGCACAGAGTTTATCAGAGTGACACAAGGAGATTGAACCCTCTCCTTAGATGCACCAGACTGTAAGAACATAAGGAAAAATTATTTTTGCTAAGGAAAAGTTTATGGAAAAATCTTACGCTGAGAGGCTGATCACAAACAAATGAAAACTGGAATTTCAAAGAAAGTTAGAAATTACCAGAGAAACAACATTCTTAACTTTTCCACCTGCCAGTATAAATGAAGTAAACAACATAATCACTTTTGGATGAAAACAGATATGCTTCTGAATGGTATTGCATTGTGTGATTATCTAAGGCAGCAAGCAATAGGACTCCCTGATCCCATGGGTCTCTTTTCCATTTTCATGTGTTGTTATACTCCTTATCCTAGATAAAATCATCAGCCAAGTCTCAGTAACTACTGAAGCCTCAAGATTTAATCTAATGAGAAATTCTAGGGAGTCTGGACTACTTGGCATTATTCAGTGAACAGTACTACACAGGAAAATTTTAAAAGTGTTGTAATGCTGAAAATGTAGAAGTTCACAAGTCAGAGCAAAACCATAACTTGGTGGTAGCAATAGCTGCTGTGGATTTGTTTAGTGGTTTTTACTCTTTATGACGTATCTCATTAACTTATAATGCAAAATAGTCCTCCAGTTCATAGTAACATCCTCAGAAAGGACATCTTTAAAACAATATCAATAAAAAGAAATAAAACACAATGACTGTGACTCTAATCCAGAAACCAGAGTGATTACAGAAGTGTATTATTAAATGATCAACAGAAAGTAATTATTTCAAAACATAAAAACATGCACTGGAGAACAACAAATTTTAACATCTCCTCGAAGACATGTGATGTCAGAAGTTACTGGACAAATATTTTAAACCAATTGCTATAAGATGCTGCTTTTCAAAGGAAAAACAGTCTCTGTATCTGTAATGACTTGGTGTGGTAAAAACCTTGTTGCATTTCTTAATAGTTCTCATGGGCATTTTCTGGATTTGTAACAAAAAAAGCATTGATAACACACCAATGTTTTAGCTACTGCTAGTGCACAAGAAACTGAGAGGGAACACAACCAGGACAGCAGATCCAGCTGACAAAAGTGATACTCCGATATGATATAGTAACATACTAGGCAATAAAGGCTGAGTTAAGGGACATTTGGAGTGATGGTGTCTCTCTTTTCATGTAACTGTCTTGAGTGACAAAGCCATGCGTTCCCAAAAACAGCTGAACATTTGCCGGCTGATGAGAAGCAGTAAATGAATGCCTTATTTTACTTTGCTTGCATAAATGGCTTCTGCTTTACCTATTAGACAGTTCTTATCTCAGTTCACAATTTTCCTCTCTTTTACTCCTCCAATTCTTTCTCCCAATTCACAGTGGAATAAGCAAACAGTTATGCTGCAGGTTCTGTTGCCTGCCAGGGTTAATACACAGCAGTATTAAAAAAAAACAAAACAACTGGTATCTTACTAAAATGACAATTCCATCTCTATTGATAAGCTTTTTGTATTTCTAGCAAGCGTCCTGTATAAATACATATCACCCAAAGCCCAGGAATTGTGCTTTACTGGAGAAAAATCATTTTTGAGGACTGGAAAGACAAGAAGATTTAATATCCAACAGTGACTGTCACTAAAATGACAAAGTTTTCCCCAAAGTTGGAATCGTTAGCCTAGAAACATGCCCTAGACAAACAGGAAAAAGTGACTGCTTCATTTTGCAATTGGTTTTATTTCCTGTCTCATTGCTTTAATGCACTGTGAGAACCCTAGGGAAGTGGACAAAGTACTTTATTCAATGAATTCTTATTACTCTAAGAATCTGAAAACAATATCCTAACTTCACTATGAAATGACCTTGATGATCTGTATAACATTTGTCAGAGACTAATAAAATTTGTAAATATACTTGCTGATATGATTGATTGCATTCTTCACTGCTTCAGTTACCTCAAACTAAATTGCCTGTCATTATAATGATGACTTTTGTAAGTGCAGTTTCTTAATTTTTTCCTCAGCCTTTCAACAGTTATCTCACAACAAATTGAAAGAGTCTATGGATCAATAACGGGTGCTGCATAAAATACTACACTCTAACAATAAGTATTTTTAATCTTTCTGCTTATGATGTTTTGAGACAGAGCACTGGCAGAGAATGTAATTCGTGATTAACAGTCTGCACATATTGAGCATCATGAACAGCAAGTGAATTTCACAGAATTTGGATAGCATCAGGTGCTAGTGATTCATGGTTGTGCCAATGAAGTGGACCAAAGAAAATTAATAAAAAAATTAATAATGAAATGATATAATCAAAAAACGTATTTTAGATTTACAGATCATAGACTGTCCACTCTGCTGAGCTATACAAGCACCTGATGTGCTCTTCCCTGACATTCTGAGTTCAAGTGCACCGCACGAATGCAGTGATAATCAGAATGGCTTTGTAAAGAATGAGAAAAAAATTGCAGCATTTGCTCACTTGGGTCTCTAGGCACTACAAAAGTGCCTGTACTACTCATTGCCTCTGAAAACAGCATACCTTCTACTCTGTGGGCGCCCAGTTAATCAGGTCACGGTGACACAGCGTTCTTCGTATTTACAGGAAAGATTACTTGGTGAGTAACTGTATGTCTGTATGACTAACTATGAATATTCTGCATAAGCCTCAGGAAACTTTTCCTTCACAAACAGATTTGCTATTGTCACAGGCCCAAACACTACAGAAAGTGCACTCAGGATATTGTAAAGAGAAAGCTGAGTGAAATGCCACAAAATGGGAAATATCTCACAAGTCAACTATACATGCTGAAAATTGAGTCAAAAGAAGAAACTTACGGAATATTTACTGGAGTTGACTTTCTAAAACGTCCACCTCTTGAGAGAAGGCAAACCTCTAGGGTGGAATACGCTGAATAATCCATTCCATGAAAACTCCTTAAGCACCCCGTGACCTGTGACCTCAGCTGTTAGCAAGCACCAGCAGAGCCTGGCATGCTGAAGAAAAAAAACCTGTGTGCAGCAGGGTGGAGGTCACATAGGCAAATTCCATTATCATCCTGCAGGGATAGGGACCTGATGATACTTTTGGAACTGATGAGCTATTTTCCTAAGCCAGCCCAAAGCCAGCAGATTTCCACCTATCAAAAAAACTTTAAACTTTGAATGGAAAAAAAAAAAAAGTTTGTCTAGAGTCAATCAATTCCTTAAGAAAGTTTGGTGACTGTGGAAAGACACAACTGGCAAGTGGGGAAGACACTACTGCAGATCATCTGGGATGCACAGACAAGCTGAGCCTCTCCCCTTCCCAAATAGGAACAGCTACAGGGTAAGATTTGCACACTGTTATACTAAGTTTTTCTGTGGGAAACTCAGAAATCTGCAGTTATTCCACAACTGAATGCATTTGTGGTTGGCTCATGTTCATGTTCTTAGTTAATTTCATACGCTATGCAGGCAGTGTATTCATGACCAGCGCAACCCAAAAGAATCTGTAATCTGTTGCATCAATAAACTAATCCACATGCATTAATCCACAGTCCCACAGTGGTGGGGCCATACTTGACTGCTGTATGACCACCAAACCTCCTTCCCTCTGTCTCTTATAGAGTTTATGTTAGATTTTGGGAGCAAGGGAGAGGAGGAGGGTCCTGCAAGAGTAGACACTGTAAAGAGAGCTTAACAGCTGCTCCATATGAGATGAGAGCCAACTCCAGCCACAGCTGTCCACGGGTTTCAGCTCACCTTAGGTCACACCTTCCTGCCCCACCACAAGCTGCAGCTCTCATTTTCAGAGCCCGAGTTCTCCCAGACAATAGCAAAAGAACATCTTCATGCAATTATACATACTAAGGGAAGATCATATTCTCTTCTGGCACCAGCTAGCACCATATTAAGGATGGTCAGACTATTATGAGTCATCACTATAATCAAATATGTCTGTGTCCATGTTCTTTAACAACAGGATACATTAGCCATCTTTTTTATCTGCCATCCTATAAATTCTCGCATCACAAAATCTAGGCAGACAACACACTCAAGAACTTAATAAAGTTCCTGAACCAAGAAGCTCATCTGTCATCCTCTGTCATATAGATTAATTCTTGAAGAAACATTTTATAAAAATACTTTAACTTTTCTCATACTTGTAGTTATCTCTTCTGAAATACGCATCCAAATAATCAGTGTTCAGCTGAAGTACTGAAACGCACATTAACATACTCCTTTGTGTATATTTTTTTGATAGAAATAATAAATAGCATCTATAAATAGCATACCTTTAAAAAAAAAAAAAAACACTTTTGTTAAATAAGGTTTCTTTACAGATCACTGGCTTTTAATATTACAGAGAATGAGTAAAACTAAATAAAATTAGTCCCAGTAAAAGTGAACAATATACTGTCTCTCAAAAAAAAAATATTTAGAATTTAAAAGCTTTTATCATTCTATAATTGATTCTCTAACTGAAAATTTAATCTTCTATTTTTTTCAAATAATTATGTTTTTGGCTTTCCACCCAGGAACTACAAAATCTAGAATAATGCAAATTCAACATACCAATGAAGTTGCTGCAATATAACTCAAAAGTATTTAACTAGCGCAGAACTCTGCACTATTAAAATAATTACTAAATGAAGAACTTTTCTTAGTCTTTCTTTACTTTATATCCCTAAGTTAATAAGCTGGGCTTGTTGGCGTTTTTTGTTGTTTTTCTTTTTAAAAAAGGTACATGTTCTTGGTTATGTGACTCCTGCAACTGCATCATTAAGAAAAAGTTAGATACTGCTATCTTGGCAATGCACCAATAGAGAATAACTAAAAGAAACACTGCATATTTTTTAAATTTAAATCTAAGTTTTATATCTCGCTTCTTCACAAGCAAGACACTTTGCTCTCTTTAAGCTCAGGAAGTTGCAATCTACATTTTTGTTCAACTGAAGTAACAATAAATTCTAAACTACAGAAGCATTTTATAGCAGTGTTATGTTAATATGCTAAAAACATATTAACTCTGACTTTCACTAGCCGATCTACAGGATTTTTACTAAACTGCTCACTACATATTTAACTGCTTCAGGTCACAGAACCGATCTGAAGTGAAGTCAGAAAAGTCTGCAAATCTCTTTAATCCCACACATTTGCTTATACCACAGAAGCACTGTTCCAGATTTAAATACTTCTCCATTCAAATGACAGAATCCTTTTCATTAATATTTTGAAATATAAACTTTTATATTTTATTTTTAGCATACTTCAATTATGGTATCCTAAAACTTGAGGAAACATCTTCAGAGGGTAAACTACAGAAGTAGAGTTGCACAAAACCATAACATCGTCAATATTAAAACACATGGCTGGAGTAATTTTTCAATAGATCTTCCCAGCTTCCCCTTTAACACTTCTGAATATCTGTGTAAATGAAGGTACATAAAGTTTTGAAAAGCTTAATATAAGACTATATATAAACTTCAACCCAAGAAACACTTTCATGTTATTATGTGTCAACATTTGGACCTATAAAAACAAAAACATGTTCACTACATTATAAAATATATAATATAAATATATTTGAATTTGCCAAGGAACATGTACATTTTCGGACCAGTCAGCAAAAAGTGTAAGGAATGCTTGTTATCTTTGTAGTAATATTCCAAACCCATTCCACATCCAAAGAATCCCACTCTATGCAATTTTCTACAATGTCAGAACACACTAGAAGCATGCATGCTATATAGAATGGTACTACTGAGAAATCTCAGCTGGCAAACAAACTGTGTACCTAAAACTGTTATTTAATTTGACTATACAACAAAAAAAGTGAAATAGTTTTGCAGGTTTGATTAACATTTTTGAAGATAAGTCATTTAACTTTCGTATATTTTGTCTAAGTTGGGTTGCTTTGCACTGACTTAAGTCATTCTTCCTGCTTGTATGTTTATACCTTTCCAGCACTTGCAGATGACTGATATGGCTAAAATCTGGAGCTCAAAGGAACAAATCATTAGAAGATTAATACTGTGCTAGTTGTATCTAAATGGGACCACCTAATGCTGTGCCTACTAAAACTATTACCAGATGGCTCAGACAACTGACAATAACTTTCTGATTACTGGGACTAATCAACAACAGAGATAATTTTTAAGTGTCTTTAAAACAAAAAAAGCCCGTGTTTCTCCCGTAATTAGATTTAAATGGATACCGAAATAGATGCCTTTGACAAAAACATGAGAAGTCTTCCACTTCACCAAAGCACATTGCTGTTATAAACAAATCAATCATATCTCCTCTCACTGAAGACTGAAGGTGGAAAAATGCAGATCCCTCCTTCTTACTTGCAAAACTTACTCCAAAAGACACAATACTGCCTCCAGAAAGGACTGAACTATTCCTCACTATTAACCAGTAGTAAGAAACTAAAAATAATAATGATAATAACAAAAACCTTGTTTTTCTTCTGAAAGAAGCACTGTTTATTCCCCTTGTTTTTAAAGTCCGGAAGAGTTCACATGATAAGCTTACAGGGATTTTCCACTGCTGTCCACTGCCATAAGATTTTCTTATGCAACTGAAGAGTGCATCACATTTTTAAGTGTTTTTTAATTCAGGAGACTTAATTACTGATTGACTCTTCTCAAGTGCTAAATTGTTTTCAGCAAACAAAATGTTTTGGACATATGTTTTCTACATATTTTTGTAACTATTCATATTATTAATACAAAGTTCTCTCAATCAGAGAATCATAGGATGAGATGGAAGAAAGTCCTGAATACACACATGGTAGTTTATGAGCCAAAGTCATAAAGCTAAGAATGCTGTCCAAATATATCTTGAATTATAAATCTTATAAAATCTTTTCATGTATATTAGCACATGTTCATTTCACATTTAAAAGAAAAATATAAAATGGAACAGCTACATATGAAAAAAATCTGGCACACAGAAGATGAGGATTTCTTTAATACTCTAAGAAATGGTTTTGTCAGATATGAAGTAATGCCTCCAGTTAAACTACCTTCATTATGTAATAACTATTTTCCATTAAAATATGCTGAGTAATTTTATTAAGAGACTAAAATGAATATAATTGACCAAATTCTTGACCAGGCTTCATTAAGATGATCTTTGTACATAAAAGGAAATAGTAATAAAAAATAATTTCATAAAACTAACGTTAGTTATTTACGTTAAATACAACAGCAATATTAGCCATAATCAAACTGCTCTTCTGTATAATTAGGTACATTCAGTATTATAAAACAAAGGCGCAAAATTTACTATCTTGCATATATAACCACAGTACGATCCTCTTCCTCTTTAAATATGACAATGAGTCAATTAATCTAAGTACACACAAAAGTAATGAAAATAAATTCCACGTATTGAAGGTTCTGTAGCATATGCAATGTGGATGGATCTATCCAAGCAGTCTATTTTATATCATTTGTCCACTGCATTTGAAAGGTATACTTTCCTATAATTACCTAGACCACGACAAAAACCACTAAAACATCAAAAACAAACAAAATACCTGTTGCTATGTTAGTGAACAGTTGAGGACTGCCTCAGAGGACAAGTCAGTTCGAAGGAAGAAGTTACATATGCCCAGAAGCAATGCAGGTATTTTATCCTTGAGTTACTCAAGAGCACTGCAGTGAATACCAGCAAGTCCAGCAACTTCTTCTTGCTCAGTTCACCATGAACATATGTGCAGACACTCCACACTTCTTCTGCAGGTTCTTCAATTTCAAGCACAACTTCCAATGAGCTCTCCAGAAAAGAAGGCTCTGGCCTGGGAGTCCTCTATACTGAATGGTACTGTCTTAGTCACCCAAGAAAAGATCCCTTTATCAGCTTCTTTCTTAGACTAGCAGTACTTTTTACTGGGGTTTTTTTGTTTGTTTACCACAAAGTCTGTTAGATTTCATGATGTTGTTTCCTTCTTCTAACTCCATCTTTTAATTAATACATTATTTGCCTCCAATAATCTCAAATTCCCAACATATTTCACCTTCCTTATTAAGATACTTCCATTTTTTAAATACTTCTTGCTACGTGCTCCTTCTTATTAAGTATTTTCTACTGGCTGGTTGGATTTAATTTTCTTCACTGTACCTTTTAGCCCCTTTTTAAGAACCTCTTTTCAGTTTTTCTTATTTCCGTTAAGTTGTGAACAATAACAAGTGGGGACTTTCATTGATGATGCTTTCTGATTTTTGTGACCTTCATTATTTCTCAGCACGCAGTCACTTTTACAGATATTTGCTCGTATCACAAGACTTTCCACGACTGCCTTACTCAGCATTATCTCAAGAGTTTAATCCCCACTTATACTCCTTGTAAGCAGTTCCTGCATATCACAGGCAGGGTCTATAAATCTCACCCTAGTTGGCTCTCAATGTGAAATTCTCCTGTAACTGATGTCTCCCTTGACTACTGTGCTTCAAGACTCTGTGCTCTTTTATCCTTTTCAGTATATTACAGCCAGTGTCACCACCCTGGTTAAGCAGTCAATAACACAAAACAATATTATATTCCTCTTGCTTAGGGTCAGAATTTCTGTTTATAAAATCTGCGTGGTGACATAATCATAAATAATATATATCACTACCTTAGTGACCTTATTTGCTCTCCTTTCTCCCAGGCTGGAAGGTGTCTGTTAGGTTTTCACTTATCGACTCTCGTTAGAAACGTAACTTTTCCTCACACATTTACTTTTGGACATATATATTCAAATGAAGACAGAACATCTGTAAAAGAAAGCCAGAGCTCAAAGAATACTGAGAGATGCATCAAAAATCTTAATGTACTGGACTGCTATTTCTAAGATTTTCTGACCTAAAATTTCAATTTGTCCAAATGTTAATGAAAACTCATAGAATTTTCTGTCAATCTTTCAGAATGAAGATTTCTTTAAAACTGAACACTAATTTCATATTTTTGCAGTAAGACAATGACCAGAGCATGAGAATTTTTCTAAAACTTTGATAACTTATCTTTAACTCCAATTTAAAAAAAAAAAAAAACCTTCCCTATGTGTAAATAATCAAACTCATCTTTAAATTCAAATCATTAAAAAATTAGCAACAGATCACAGCTATTTATAATTATCATCATTAAACCTTTTTAACTACCCTTCCTCTGAAAAGCCTTAATTCATTATTCCCCATTATCTTCCTTAACTGTTTCTCCGCTTTCATACTGGAAGAAAATTTTTCATAGAAAAAATAAATCAAGCATTCAAAAAACGTTTGCTATGTTAAATGCACTATGAATAAGATCTATTTATGACATGAAGCTTAGATTCATAACATCCCACATTAAATTTGCCCCTCCTCAACTCCAACTTTCATACAGAAAAAAGTACCAGCATACAATTCTTGTTCACAAACTACGGCTTTCCAAAATTGCTGGACCTCAAAGTTAAAGACAATTTCCCTTTAACTGCATATAAATGAAACTGCAAAGTCACAAAACAGCTGTATACCAATAGGAAGTAAAACAGTTCTTCTGCAAATAATAGTAAAACCAGAAAAAAATATTAATCTACCTTGAAGAAGCTCACTTGGAAATAGTCACATTGTAAAAGGTAATTACAATTTAGAGCTCCAAATAAAAACATATTAATAATACCATACTCTGTGTTCTTCAAAATATTACTACAATATCAGGATTAGTAATCATGCCTAAAATACTTTAACTTTAGGAATTGGTAATGATAACAAAACCCACATATTCCACACAAACAACAATTTTGGATTAAAATACTGTATCCTATGATGCTAACAGAACCAAACACAGAACTTCTAAAACAAAAATTATGATTCACAGGAACTGTTAGTCTGAAATAATGGAACATTAAAAAAAAACAAAAAACCTATTGAATTATTATATGTCACTAATGGATAAAGTTTAAGACTTGGATGCAGTTCTTATACTTTCATGGCAGTGGCAGGAAAAGAAAGCTACCAATCTTTTGTAATCTTAAAGAACCACACAATTTTTAAGTCCTTTTTAATATAAAAAAAAAAAGTGAGCTTAAACTTACTCCACTGCTACAACTAGTCCAAAAAAAACATACAAAAAAAATAATATAATTTTTTATATATAGTCTTGGAATACTACTAAAAAGAGATTTTTTTTTCCAAAGAGAATCATTTTTTCCACCAAATGCAAAAGCGTACCTGACCAACGGAGCATCAAGATGTAAATGCAACCAAATATCTGCAATATATGCAACTAGTTACAAATTTGCAGTCCTATTTAAACCTATTTTATAGTAACCAAAAAGTGAAGAATTTTATTTTTTAAATATATTTCTTATAGTAGCAGAGAACAATTTCCAAGTCTCATACTTCCACCACATCATTACATTTCAATTTCCTCTCTCTCTACAAAAGAAATCTTACATTCTCCATTCTACTGACTGGTGTATGGCTAAGCAGTTACTTCTCCTTAGGAAATAAAATATAACAAAGAAACTTTGAGAGCCCCAATGTATTACAAAGTCACAGCTGAAGACTCAGTCTTTCACACAAAAGCATCTTTCAAAGTTTTCTAGAAATGCAGTTACTTAAGATCAATTTCAAAATTACAGTTTGCTGCAAGTTGCAAGCCGCAAAGAAAGCTAAATAAAATAAGAAAATACTTATTTAATTAGTCTAACTGCTTCATCCTAGGATCTCATAATCTTATTTTTCAGAATCTAATTATTCTTCAGAAGAGGGAAAATTTGAAATAAATCAAGAATATACTGATTTTTATTGATAATTACATTCTTGCTTACTTATAAGTAAGTATAAAAAGCAATATATGTTCCACATTTCATTATATTTGTGGTTATATATATGTGAGTGCAAAAATGTGCAGGTACACAGAAGACAGAACAAATGTTCTACACATTCAGTGGACATACGTTGCTTGCACAAGCAGACAATCTGTCAGTTCATGAAGTCATAGTGAAAGGCAAAATCTGCAAACCACGTACACAGGCACATACACAGTAATAGCTACATACAAATATGATGCTGGGTTTTGTATTTAGGATAGGAATAGTGTTGATAAAACATTGAATTTTCAGCTGTTGCTGAGCAGTGCTGTACAGAGACAAGGATGTTTCAGCTTTTCAAAATGCCCTGATAGCTAGGAGCCAGAGGTGCACAAGAAGCTGGAACGGGACAGAATCAGGGTAACTGACCTAACTGTGCAAAGGAAACCTCATATCTTTTGCCAATAAGCTAGACTGTAATGTTTTTTTAAAATGCATTGTGATGTTCAGTCAAAAGATGTTACACCAGTAAGAGAACATCTGAACCATTCTTCCTGAACCAGTGTAGAAATAAAACATTTTTTGCCCTTAAAACTGCAAATATCCCTTCTTTTGAGGCATTCTTCTCACACAGACATGCTAGCAGGAACACAAAGAAAAAGCTGAATGAAATTCTTGATTCTTCCCTAAGCCGGTTAATATTTGTGAGGCACTTACAGCTACATGTGAATTAGAAATAACAGAATTATAAAACAGCTTTGGGACCTCAAATATAATCTAGTTACAACCCCACCATGATGGGGAGGGATGCTATCCAATAGATCCTAGGTCCCCATCCAACCTGGCCTCTATGAGGTCTCCTTGCAACCTTTTCCATGCTGAACAACCCCATCTCTCTTACCCTGTCTTCATAGGAGGGGTGCACAGGCTCTCCTATCATCTTTGTAGCCTTCTCTGGCCCCACCCCCACAGCTCCATTTTAATGGCATCATCTTAAGTATTGCTGTTACTCTAGAAAGTATCCTACCATGTCATTTGTCAACAACATATAGAATAAACATACTGGTAAAGAGTAATAAAATAACTGCCTGTACCTCACAGAACAATAACAGCTTGGTTTAGCAGGTGCATTAATTTTTCATACACCATTTTATATTATTTTCCTCCTTACAGCTGAAGTGAAACACACTTCAGAAATCCACGTTGCCAAGTAATCACTGACAAACAGCTGAAGTTTTTAATCTTGGTGTTATAAACATTTTATTGTCATTTTTGAAGCACAGGTTAAGAAGTTAAATGTACATGACCATCTAAGCATTTACACTAATAATTTTTCCACTTGAAGTATTTTTCATATGTGTTTCACATTTATAATTTTGTAGATTGGTAAGATAAACTTAGTCTCTGGTCTAAATACTGCATTGTTATGTGTGACATGTTTAATTAAAAACAGGCATACAGCTTAATACAAATTTTACCAACAAGACATTTACTGCAGAACAGAAATGAAACATGAGACAGACAAAATGCCCAGATCTCAAAGGAATAAGAGTTAATCTTTACTGCAACCAAACCAGAAAAGAAAAATAAGAAAATGTTTAGAAACATTACTAATAAACAGCCCAACCTGAAATACTTCTTCATTCTAAGCTTTCCAGTGTAATTGCATGTTACATTTAATCCAGCATTTTCTCCTTCATTCTCCAAATTTAAGAAAGGATGATAATACAATTGATATTATGCTAATGGCATACTTCTAAAAGCCTTTAACTTAGAAAGCTGCTTTCAAAGAGAGGTGTGACCATATACTATTAGCATACAGTTTCCTAAAATTAAATTTTATTATTTCCAACAGCTTCACAGAACCAATGCAAACAGATTGCATTATTTACTCATTACCTTATGAAGCTTGTATTTGTTTCTTTTTTCCTGTTGTTTTCTAGTCGTAGATAACAACAGAATAAGTATATCCTCTAAATAAACTTCATGATTTGTTTTCTTGAACGTACATTTAGAAGGCCTTTGAAAAGGCCTGGGAGAAAGACTTAAAGGAAATCCATTTTACTTATTCAACTGTAGCATTGCACCTACATTTCTTTTCTTCCGTGGCAGACAAATTTACTTCCACGTCTCTACTCAACAATGGACTTGAGGCAGAGGGAAGGGCAGCAGCGAGCATCCCAGGTAATCTCCCCCCTCACTCTTGCTCACTTGGTGCAATGATAGACTAACACTTCTGAACTGAACAGAAAGTGGACAAAGACAGGAGCGTGGAACTTTCGGGTAGATATAAAATATTCAGATGATTTGAAGTAATTTGGAAACAAAATTATACAGCATTATTATCACTAGTGATTATTCAGATGAGTGACCAGCTGAAATACTTGTATTACTTCATCAAGAACACTGAAGAGTACAAAGAAAATTTCCCAAGAGATGATAAAATGGTACTTACTGTGTCCTACACTCTTGAACAGCTATATGCCATGTTATAGTAGCTCTCCTCCAAAGTTGTAGAAATTAGGCTTGTGTCTGACTCTACTTTGACTACCTGTCAAGTTTCCTTAAGACTCACATGGCACTCAGCATTGGATAACGTTATGATAACCATCACACTTTCACTTAATAGTCATGACTTCCAGACCACCAGTATTTCAAGAGGATAAATGTACCAATTAAGCAGCTCTAGAGCACCAGCATCCCCAGGTATTAGTGATCTCCTCACAGACAACTTAATTATTTTTTTTTTAACATTATTTTAATGGGAGACAGTATTTCAATAGGGGCTATTCAAGCCTCTGCCATTATTCTATGTTACATGAATAGGAAGTATATACACAATCCACTAGTTATAAAAGATGTAAGACAGGAGTGGAGGTAAATGAATTCTCAGAATATAAATGCATTCGTAATATTCTGAAAAGATCACATTAATTACAGACAGACATTTGACATCAAAAAATGATTAGAAAAGTAACCTATGAGAGAACAAAAAAAAGTTTTAAGTCTTATGGGCTTGAGAATGTAAGGTATCTCATGAAAAAAGAAGTCTGGGTTTCACGAAGCTTTTCACTGCTAAATTATGATATACTTCAAGATGAGTAATTAGTCCATGTTTATAGAATAGTTTAGTAATATGAAAAAATATTATTCCAAGCAGAATGGCCAAGAAGCCAAAGACAAGATGCTAACCTTTTCCAAAAACTCAACTGCACTAAGGAGAGGATTTTTAAAGTTAGTGAACTGCAGTTCCTATAAGCAGGACCTTAGCTTTGTTTTAAAATTTCTAGGAGTTTTTACTTAATAACATAAAACATTTTAGAGTGGTAAAATATATCTAAAAAGACCTACTTTATA
Source organism: Phasianus colchicus (assembly GCF_004143745.1). Next base: position 386,784 of record NW_022205588.1, on the reverse strand, counting down.
TGCTTCGGCCTAATCAAAGTGTATTTAGTGAACAACATCAAATAAATCTTCCTTGACCAAAACTGCTGAGAGTTACTCACAAAATGACAGTTTTATCTATACACAAAATAAAAGAGTAATGAACAGTGTAACAGTTTTCCTTTAAGATCAGACCATCAATCATTACAAAGAGATTAAGTACTGTATCTATCCCACCAGCATTCAAAAAAAAAAAAAAAAAAGTATGCCATTGCAATTTTATAACACAGATAATCTATTCAAGGAATCATGGCTAACAACTTATTCTAACTATAACAGAAGCAATTACTTGCATAATTTTCCTTTTATTTTTCCTGTGTCATATACAGGGAAATGCAATAAAATGCAGTAATACACATTCTTAATTCTAGCAAGCTGTCATTCAGGCTTCTAATTTTATATTAAAAATTATAAATTTTAGAGCATTTTTAGGGCCTCCTACCATTCACTTTCAGGTCAATCTCTTAACAAATCAGCTTGTATATTACAATACAGACAAATTCTCCATCATACGTATCTTCTGATGTTGAGGTAGTTTGTTTAAATTACCTTCAGAGACTCCTCAATATCAAATTAAAAATATCAAAGAACTGAGCAGATTGTTCAGGAAGCCAATTCCTTAAAACTGAGGTAAGAGAGAGACAGTTTGTCCAATAGCTGCATTATCTTCCTTAAAAGTATAATATGTACACAGATTTACTCCTGCTGCTCACATCTTGTAAAAATCTTCCCAAAACTTAAATAAAAAGCTTCCTTACTGTAACTGGTAACACCTCCCATTTGATCTGCAAATTGTGCTTGATAAGTACTTTCAGATGTTTCTGCTGTTTTGCTTTTAAGCTGCCGATTCTCCTCAACAGGTGCTTTTTTCTTTTCTCCCACCTACACATATATAAATAGGACAAAGAGAGCATAAGCCTTTTTCTTTGTCAGAAGTGTCATTCCTCCCATCATAAAGTCATGTTACAAATTAAGAATACAATCTAGGAAAATCATAGTGGGAAAACCACCTACTGCCCTAACAGTAAACATTTATTTACTGAAAAAAATCACCAGAACAAGACTAAACCAAAACTCTGATCACCACCAGATGTGTTGGGAAAAAAAAAAAATTAATGGATCCTTGTTGCTTCGGGTGTTTCCTGCTCTTCTCAGCTCTATTCCTTTAGCAAAGTACTCTGAGCAAGGCAAAAGCAATGAACTTTCTGTAAATGGCTTGCATTTCTGCATTTTAGGGCTCTGCTGAAAAGGTGAATGTTCTCGCTTAGCCTTAAAAATGCACACAAAATTCTTTCCTACTTATCTTTACTGTAACCACCCTCAACCAAAGCTGACAGATGAAGAATTCAGATACAATGTCATGGCTGCAATACTCCATAATGTATGAACAACTGCACTATTCTTACTACTTGCAACCACTTTTTTCCATTCTAATTATCCCTGTCATAGTCCATGCTCCTTTTGTAAAATACTGGTCAATATGGCATTCCTATACTCATAAATTTTATGCATTTCAAATTTAAAATAAGTACATTAAAGATACAAAAATCTTATTTCAGTTTCCTACTTTCCCTAAAAATTACTTAAACATCAAAATTGGAGCAGGTTCCAATCTGAGCAATTCTGGGATTCTCTCAAAACTCAGCAAAATAACTGTAATTTCTCCACCTTCTCTACTAAAAATAAACATTGATATGCATATGAATGCACACTCCAAGACTCTGTCTCACTGGAATGTCGATGAGGCTGTTAGCAGTAAAAGCAGAAGGTGGTTAGGCACTGGCACATGCTGCCCAGAGAGGCTGTGGAATCTCCATCATGGAATCACAGAATCCTTGAAGCTACTCAAAACTCATCTAGACAAGCCCTGAATTACCTTTCCTATCTAGCTGGACCAGCTTTGACCACGACAGCTGACTAGATACCTTCTGAACATCCATTTCAGTTTACATGATTCTATGACAGATAATTCTAGAACATGTACAAGAGGGTTATTTTTTCCTTAGTGTTAATTATTGCCAGTTTAGTATATAGTTTAACAACTATTCTGACTCTCAGCTAAATCAATATACTTTCAGGAACCCAATTTGAACACTTTCTACTTGCAAAGTACTTCCCACTAGGTTAAAGTCTTAGTAAACATAAAACAAACTGAAAAGACTATTTTTTAAACAGCACATAAGATTGGTCTTATTAACAGTATTCTATTCACAGTGAGGATGATACAGAGAAGAGTTAAGGGATTTTCGCAAGATGACAGGGAAAATTTGTCCTGTTTGGAAAACTCTAGTGTTAGAATATCAGGAAAAGCTAATTACAGACAAGGAAATAACTGAAATTTCCTCTGCTTTCACATTCTGAAGGCTTTTAACAAGTCCCTGATGGCAGTAAGAAAAATCACTTTGGCTCCCAAGTCCAATGAAGATCCATATATTGCCCACTTCTCTTCAGTAGCGTACTTGCTTTAGTTATAGAGCTGCACAGTAAAGTAGTAAAATTTTTTGGTGTTAGGCAAGCATACAAGGATATAAATGCTGCTTCAAATATTTTTTGTCATTTTTTGTCACTGGAGTGATACCAGACACAAAGTTAGTAAAAATTAATTACAATCAAATTTCTAAAGAACAGCACAGCTAACACATACAGTTAGTATGCAACAAGGACGGTGCTTAATTAATGAGAGCAAAATGCTAAAATGAGCTACATTTTTCCAATAAAGTTTTTTTTTCCTGTTCTTCTTTTATCAAAAGTCACATGTTTTTGCAAACCAAGACAGAAAGAATAGCTCATTTCAAGGACAAAATAATGCATGTTTAAATTTTGTTAGTTGTAAATATTTTACTATCAAAAGAAGACAAAGTCATACATCATTATGTGCACTCTGACAAGGTTCCCCAATGATCAATTCATAATGACAGACAGATTAATCACATTTTAGTTCGACAATCTGCATTGAAAAATGTGACTCCTAAGTACAAAATTTGAGAAGTTAGCCATCTACACCAGACAATAAAGATTCAAAGACTTTTCATCAGTACTGTTTGATTAGTCCTGCTTTTGGAAAGAACTCTTTCCTTGATAACGTCGTGAAGAGGTGATGAGGTGTTTTCCTACTGCACTTTTTTTTTTTTTTTTTTTTTTTTTTTTAAGATTTACTATCCATGTACTTGAGATAAAAATTAGGAATAGTAAGGTGATAATCTGTTTTGTTTTATTAGAGCTATAGAGAAAACACAACAACTCCCTTCTGTCACCATATGGATCATGCAATATCAGTCAAATACAGGAAGAAAAAGGGACTTGCTTAAATAAAACTGAGAGAAAACAATCTCTTACAGAATAATCATATATGGATACATTTTATATTGTACAGCAAGACCTTTAACATTAATCACTGCTTTTTATCTACACAAAGTCAAGTTTACCTAAATAACAGTATGCATAAATTATAAATGACCTTCACAAACAGTGAACTTAGAGAGATGCTACACTAAAACACAAAAGAATAAAAGAAATTAAAAAAAAAAAAAACAAACAAGTAGAACAACCTCAGTGTTCACAGAGGCAAAAAATATCAATTATTCTATTACATACAGAAAAAAAAAAGTAGTCTAAGTAACTCTTCAGTTGCTAATTATTTCAAGACACACAAAACCAGCTGAGATACCTTTTTCCTTCATTAGCACACCTCTGCCACTCTCCACAACGTTTATACTGATAATGAAAATACATTAAATATCTTATAGCTACAACGTTAACAATTACATGTTAGCACAGTTGACTTTAACACAAACCTCACCAGCACCAAACCTAGAACTGTCTGTGTATTGTTCCTTGAGACTGCTTCTGTAATTCAGGAGTTTTAAATATCCTGATCTTTCTGTTAATACCTGATAGAGCATACGTTGTTTGCCACTATTTAAATTTGAATAAGCACCACCAACAAGCAAGCCATGTGACAACAGAATATGCAAGTGTAAGTATTAACCCATTTCTGCAATTATGAAGCACGGTAATGAGAAAAATCTACAGAGCAACAGCCTTGCTGATAATAATTATAACCACTACTATATCTTAATGGACTGTATTTATTATGTATTAAATTTCAATACAGGAGGGGAAAAAAAGAAAAACAACAAAAAAGGCTAATCTCATTCAAACATCAGGAGCAAAATCAATGCCATTAATCTTCTGTTGTTATTTCTGTCTGCTATTTGTCTACAAAAAGTAGTTGGGTAATTTTAAAATAAATATATTTCTTATTAATTGATTAGTACTATATATTGATTAACTCTATTCTTATTTATTTCCTATTTAACAAATAAATGTTTTTATTATTGTTATTTAAATGATACCGTTCACATTAATTTAAAAGATTTTCTATGTAAAACTAGCAATCTATAGTGATTAAGAAAGAAATCATTGACAAAGGATACTGCATGTCATGTTTTCAATTGAGAAGGGCATTTAAAAGCTTTGCTTTCATCTGTTTGTACACAATTTCAGTAAACAGTATGTATGTATAAATATACAATTTGCTCTTAATATCTTTACTACTTTTTAGAAAGCAAATATCATGTGCAAGTGTTAAAATTAAAGTATATACAGACACACATAAACTCCTTCATGCATGCCTCGATACTGTACACAGCTGAATTGAATTCAATAAAGCATTCGTATTACTGCAGTTTTTTTTTTTATTTTCTTAAAACAAAACAAAACAAAACAAAACAAAACTTAAAAATTAGCATACACTGTGTCTTCAAATGATGAATAATTTATGTATAAACAGATTTACATTAAGTGATGCATTCAATTGTACTGGTATATTCCAGGTACCTTTTGCAAACCAAAAGATTCTTAAATTCAGGACATAAATTCTGTCAGTTAGAATCTTTTGCAGTAATAGAGTCTTACTGTATACAGTATAGATTTTACTGGAAGTTTTTATGCACATAGTGTGAAAAATAAATTTATTAAATGTACTGTTTTCTCAGGACAATTACTATAGTAGCACATTGGTTTAATTTCTGGTCTTTTAACAGAACACCACTCTGCTGCAGGGGTACTATTACACATGATAATTAGTATTAAAACCACACAGACTATGACTGAGCACTTTTCATTACACACATTTCACAAAAAAAGAGCAAGAAGCATGCTGACCAAAATATTGTAGGCTTATATTAACCTTGATCTTCATTCACTGTTTCAATTAAAACCAGAAAAAAAATTAAAACCTCAGGATGTCACGTACTCCCACGTAGGACCGGCACAACCTGTAACTTGTTTTTCTCTTGGGTGAGATCAGTAAAAATAAAAGCACTACCACCTTCACTTCCAAATATAAATGTTTTTTGAAACTAAATAGAAATCATAAAAGCAAAATTAACGCTAAAACTTTTTTTGTATTGGTAAGACAAAATATTTTCAAATAAAGATATCTCAGTTGTACAATAACTTGTACAAACTTTAAAAACAACCAAGCTTCAAGAGTCCTTACACACACACACACACACACACAAAGAAAAAAACAAAACATTTACAATATCCTTAATGATAAATATTTCCTACTTAAATCTAAAAAAAAAACTAAAAAAAAAAAAAACAGAAAAAAAACCACTGTTGCCTTGTTAAAAAAAAAAAAACAGAACATAAAAGAGGATAGAAAAGATTGCTTATATTTAAAAGATATTATAAAATACAAGTTTTTTTAAATTATTTCAAGAATGAGTCTAAACACACACAGCACAACAGAACAGTAGACACAGGACATTTCTATTCATCACTATTTTGCTACTCATCTGATAACTTTTTTATCACTCAACTTCAAATTAACATTTTTGTATATGCTAACTAGTAAATATGATGAAGATAATAACACATGCTGAACTTATCCTTCTAAAGAATTTAGTCTACGTATTCTTTTCTTTGTATATATTTGTGGTGTGATTTCTTATAAACAAAGCAAACACTGCTTCCTTAAAAAGATATGAAATAATTGCAGCACACTAACATATGTCCCAGCAAAACAGAAAAACAAACAAACAACAAAAAAACCCACTAACATAGCTGATTATGGATTTCTATTAAATTCATTTTCAGTATGCAAGATATAGAGCAATAATGGAAGTAAACCCCCCCCCCAGGAAGAAGGTTCAAATCATCATCAGCATATAATATGCCAAATGAGATCTTACTAACATTCAAGAAATAGCACTGTCCATCACAACAAATTGAGTGGGGAGCAGGCATATCAACCACATCAAATGTTTGCTTTCCTTTTCTTTACGTTAGATAAACATTTCATTGGGTTACAGAGTGTGCCTTTGAAAAACAAAGTACAAACGTAAACTAGCAATATGAAAATGATTGTATTGCAAATGAAACAGAACAGAAACCTAATACCTTGCCCCAATGCTCCCTTTTCATCAAAGAAGACAGAATAAGAACAAAGTTGTTTCTGCCAGTACAGCAGTGACCATACTAATTTGTAAGGGTAGATAGTTACTTTAATGAGGCAATGAGCTAGTGTTTATGAGCTGGCAAATGGCAGAACCCTGGAAATGCTTTACAATCAGTGTTCTATCACTATAAACTGCTGGATGGTTTAAAAAGTTTTTTCTCCTCTCATGGAAGAGAAAACTGTAATAGATAAAAAGGAAAAAAGCAGTATTAGATCTCACAGAGCTTGAGAAGCAAGTCGTCCAGATGCCAAGCACACCACAGAAATGAAGGGTTTTCTGTTGGTCCTTTACAGTAGTATCTCTAAAACTCAGAGAAACACCTCTCAACAACTTTCTTTTCCATACAGTACATGTAGCTGCAGAAGATCTTTCTAATTCTCAATTGACTTGCGTTCAACATAAATTTAAAAGTACTGATTTACACACTGCCTATTGTCTCCATGTTACAGCTTGATGTTTTGCCTTCCTTGATCTACTCTTAAAAAAAAAACTTTTTTTTTAAATCACATGTTTAGCACTGACTAGCAGATGAGTGGTTAACAAACCTGATATAGAAAAAGGGATAGTCGGCAAGAAAAGGTCCTGTTTCTCATTACCTGTTTTTCTTTATTGGTTTAATTAAAAAAAAAAAAAAAAGATTTATGTTTCAGGGGGAAAAAAAAAAAAAAAAGAGATGATAATGAAAGGTCTCATCGCTGCTGAAATGATAGACCATGAAGCAGATAGTGAAGTTAAAATAATTATGCAAATTTTTTGTTTGCTTGCTTTTAGTATCTATTGGTCTTTTACATCTTTAAGGACTGCATACTAAATACATATTTTTTAAAACCTTTCTATATGTACTGTGTGTTTGTGCAATAATCCCAGACCATACAGCAGTCAGTATTACAAGATTAAATATAATCTCTTAAATCTCTTAAATATAAGAGATAACACCAAAAACAAGTTCAAAACATGCACTGCAGACTGCACGCACATGATTTTGTATTCACCATGCTCTTCTGACTGAGACTCAAAATGCTTTTGCATCTAAAAAAAAAAAAAAGTCAGAAAATCCCTGAGATATGTTTACATCATTAATATTTAAAGTAAAAGAGATTGGAATATTATTCACCTTAGAAGCTAATTACATGAGATCAATTCTCTTATACTTCAAGTACATGACAAACTTTTGACTGGATTTATTAGCAGTAGAACTTGGTATATTTCACAGTTCAGACATAACAAAAAGAATTTAGCAGAAGCAAACTACAGTGAAATTGTGTTTCGTATAAAAAAAGAAGAAAGGTATCATCCTTTTGCTTCAGAAAAATAAATAGAAAGCATAAGGCTTAGATGCAGAAACAAGTAATTTTAAACTGCCGTTATCGTTTCAAATACAGAATTTCTTTCAATTCACTTTTGGATCTGCTGCATTCTCATTTCTTTTCAATGCCCTTTCTCTCTTTCTGTATGCAATTTCCTTTAATGTTCATTAATAGCATTAATACCTATTTTGCAATTTGTAAATTATAGAGGATTTTGTCACCTCAAACATATAAGGTAAATAAGAAAGAAAAAAGACCAAACATCTGAAGAAACTTCTTTCAGAAATAAGCATAGACAGCTACCCTGCAAAATGATTACAAGAGAGTCAACAACCACATGGCCTTGACAAGAAATACGATCGAATACCCCTCAAGGTTTACCGTCCTTACAATCGTTTTATCATTACAAAGCAGCCTAGCACTGTCTAACAAAGACTGTCAAAATATTAAATGCAAACTGCACCGCCATTCTTTTTGTTAAAAAAGAAAGGAAAAAAAAAGGAAGAGTGCCTACCATACAAAAGCAACTTACTAGAGCTTATTATTTACTGCCATTCCAGGTTTTTACCATCTCTTCCTCCCCTGCAATTTCCCTTTTCTTTCTTATTCCTACCTTTTGTTTTTGCTTTTCTTCTTCCTCTCTCTTACTATGCACTTCTGTTTTGTCATCTGCTCTCATTTGTTACTTTCTTTCAGTTGGCAGCATGTGAACCCTGGGGCGGATGCCCCATTTAGCCATGTCTGAGAATGTCAAGCAATTCTGGCTAGGAAAGCCAGTTACCATCTGGGGAAGCAATAGAGGGGGGCTTAAAGCCCACCAGAAAAGCCTGCCCAATAAAAGTCAGCCTCGCAGCCTGTAATTATAACTTCCCATACACATACTCTGGGGCCCTGGAAACTGCCCAAAATTTCCTTCTTCCCACCCCCTCCCCCTCCTGTTTGTTCTTTACATGCTAGCAAACAGATAAGAAACTGAAGTGGTCAACACTTTGGCACACCTCAAGGATATTACCTTATGCATCAGTGACAGCTTCTTGCAAAGAAATATTCTACCAATGTGAAATAATATTTGAAAATGCATACAAAACACTAACAGTTTTGTATGCAGTTCACAGTTATTTTATTCATTTAAATACACAATGCTCTGGTACAATTTTTAAGATACACTGCTGCTGCAATACAGTTTTAAAGTTCAGTTTGCACTTTTGTAATTGCAAATACATTCTTTATGTTCTAAGTACTGCAACTGCTGTGCTCTCATAGCAAAAACTGCTGTGCTCTCATAGCAAAAACAGGCTCTGAGCAACCTGATCTAGCTGCAGACGTCCCTGCTCATTGCAGGGGAGTGGGACTAGATGATCCTTAAAGGTTCCTTCCAACTCTAGGGGTGCTGTGATTTTAACAGTCTTTCCTAATATAGTGACATTTTGTTAGAACAATCACTTTAACAGAATCCTTGAAAAATGTGCAACCTACTTATATTAGTACTGATATCATCAAGGGATATTTACTGATACATTCGTCTCACTGCAAGGCACACTATTTCAGCAGTCACACACATCTTAAGCAACACAGGTGAAACAGAGATCATAACAATATTCAATACAGGAAGAGATGATATGTCAATCAGGTATGTTTGCAGACCAAAGAGATCTTCCTTTGAAATGTATCTGCAGTATTTCTGATATGCCAAATCCAAATTGAATTACTATTTTTGCCACACTAAGATTTACATACATGTTTTCCAATAACGATTTTGAGTATTTAAAAATCTCTGTTCTCTTTTAAAATCCATATGTCTCATATAAATGTAATATGACAACACTGAAGACAAGACACTGTGCTTTGAGGAACAAAAAATAAACAAACATACTAATTTTAAAAACAAAAAATTAAAAAAGAGCTTGATGGGGTACCACACGGGTTTGGGGGTTGAATCTTTAGTGAATAATTTCCTCGAATACTCATCACAAGATGAACCATAATCTTTAACTCTAGATTTGAGCTTTAGAAAACCAAGAGTATGTCATCATGTCCTGCAACAAAAATTTACTTTGTTTCATGAAATGAACTATATCCCTACAATGAAATGTTTATCAAAGTAAGCACCCCAAACATCCAGCACACACACACAAAAAAGAGCTGTAGTTTCAGCAATAACTTAGCAAGAATTGCCATGACATATGTTCTACTTCTTGCTAAAGAAAATTAAAAAAAAAAAAAAGTGGCATGGAAAAACATAAATACAATCTTAATATATTCAGAGGTTTTATGGAAAAGCAATTCTTAAGGCAAATCTGGTGGATGCAATATATATCTCAAGGCATCCAAAGGAAAGAAAAAATCAGCCAAAATTAATACCTTAATGAACTTGTTCAAACTCAAAAAAAGTAAAAAAACACTACCATGTACAATGAACCTACAGGGAAAGAAATTCAAAAGGTTCTCATAATTAAAGGTTGACATAATTAAACAACCACAAGGATGTTAACTACTTCTGAATTCACTTAGTACTTAAAATAATTTATGCTTTTAGTACAGAAGAATGACTCTATAAACATACTAGTGTCAGATTAAAAACAAACATGAAATTTAAATACTATAATGACAAGTTTTAAGATGTTTAACAGACTTGTGTAGAACAAACCGACCATCTTTATTCACAATAAAAGGTGGTATAAATGAGATTTGTATGAGGTTAAGAGCTAACCACTGCCTTCAAAAAAAGTCCTGTATGGATAGTTGTGACAATTACCATTAGATTACTAAGAGATTAATTTTTGTAATATAAGAAGACCTTTAATTTAGTACGGATTTCAAATTATTTGTTATCTTTTAAATAAATTTTCTAATACATTACACATTTAGATTTTTTTTTTTCCCCAGATTGTTCAATGTATTTCTTCACTTCCAATTTTCTTCTCTTTTAAGTTCAAAAATCCCTGCCTGTAATTAGTTGAAAGCCTCCTAATGGGAAGTTTTCCTTTGTACTTAGCAGTACGCAAACAGCTTTGCAGAAAAGTACAACTTACACAGAATACTCTTCAAAATAAGACATAAATTCCTTTGACTGTATCTTAGTTCACAGTACATAATTCCACAAAAGTTTGTTTTGTAGTATGTCTGCAAAACCTTTTTTTGCAGTTTGAAAAACCTGAAGGCAATTTTTAAGCGCCCTCTCTTCCTGTGCTGGAAATGGGCTGACAAACACCTGCTTATAGTGACTGCTGGATTTTTAACACTAGGTACATCTCCGTTTTCTGTAAACTAAATACAAGTATGCAAAATAACTCCAGTTCAAGACAAATAGGAAGTTACCACACGGAAAAGAAACTGTCTCAGGTTAAAGTCAAGAGGAAAGGAAGTGAAGTAAAATAACAGCAAGATGAAGAAAATCAAAGCACAAATCGAAACATCAAAAAAGGGCAGAAAACAATACAGTCTGTTCAACTTATTCCTGATTTTTTTTTCCCCAACTAGATTTGAAAAAGACCAACACATCTGTAATAACTTTAAGTGTAGCAATACAATTATTATCAGAAATAATTCAGAAGGTAACTAAGCATTCATTGGAAATCCTTTCTTAACTATGTTTACACTGTTTAATACCTAATTATAGGTATCAGATATAAACAGATTTAGGGGTTAATATTTGAATTTCTTTCAGCAACTACTACCTAAAATGTCTGGCTGATTGCTGTTTATTTTCTCTGAGGTATACAATGCTATCATTAACTTGTATTTACAAAATGAACATACCAATCTACCTTTATTAAATTATATTTTTTTTAGTTTCACAACTGCCCAAATTTACCTTCTAGAGGAGCTCAGATGACTTCAGTATTCCTGCCAAGATTATGAATTTTCTTTTCAACAAATTATTTAGCTTTTTAGTGGAAAAAATCCTGCAATAAAGCTATTCTAAATAAAGTAAACTATTTGCACATTTGAAATAAAAATTAAAAAAAAAGAAGAAGGTTCCAAGAGTAAACATGAAAGAAGGCTTCACTTTCCAAACAAGATAGAAATTCTTTGTGGAAAGAAACAAGTCGTGTAAATTTGAAACAAGCGTGGAGGTAGTGGACATCCAAAAAGGAGAACATTATGGCCAAAAGGGTTCCATATTCCCTGCAATTAATTATGCATTCATCACCATAAATCATTACAGTTTTAAGCATATGTTTGTTAACTACATAAGAGCAAGATGTAAAATAGTATGGAATAAAAACCAGATGTACATGCTCATCATGCCTATAAAAAGTTTATATGAAAAAAAGCATTTCTTTAAAAAAAAAAAAAAAAAAAAAAAGAATAAAAGGGAAAAAAAAGGAATGCCTAATCTGCCAAAACTACCAACCAGTCAGAACATTTCAGAACAACTAATCTATTAAGAAAAAGAACGCTATTTCTAGATGCTTGAGAAAAATACCTAATACTAGAATTCTGAAGTGATTTATGAGAAAATGAAAAGTAACTCCATAAAACATAATTCACTTAATGCAGAAGGCAATGTTATTTATAAAATTTGAGTAATTTTTAACTCATTTTTTCAAACAAAAGTACTACAAAACACACAAAACTGATATCACATCAAATAGCTCTAGTACAGTCTATGCTGATCTGAAGAATAAAATAAATAAAATAAAAGAAAGCAAGAAGTCAAACAGTCAATTTCCTTCAGGAGTGTTAGACCAACTCCTTTTGGTTGCAAATCCAGACAGAATACAAAACAAATTTAGGAAGGCCTCAATGGAGGCAGGGCGATACAGGGAAGTGTTAGGGTGTTACCTTTTGTCAATTGAAAGATTGTCAGTGCCTGAAGCTAGATGTATGAGGAGTCTGACAGCACTGCAGCTAAAGCTGTCTTAGGCTTTACAGTTCACAAGACCTTTAAGATTTTGAGTGCCACTTTATTTAACAATAACAAAGAAGTCATACATGTATTGTATCTAGATTTATCTAGATTATTCTACAGAAGAAAGAAAACTGCATACAACCTCATCTTAAAGCATATAAATGCATCCTGAGTTTTCTTTGTTGGTTAATTTGTAGTTCCTTCCCTGTAGCTCAGAGAAAACCAAACCTTTTTTTTAAAAAAAAGGGAAAAAAAAGATGTACCGATCACAATTATTTTAAACTTTAAAAGTGTTTACGTTTTAAAACTGAAATGAAAGAGGTAAGTTAATGTAAAAGTAAATCCTGAAAAGGTGCACAAATTGTGTAATAGTACAACATTAAGAACAACGGGGCTGCCACAAACATATGATCTTAGAACATGCTTTAAAATATTGCAAATATTATTGTTGCTGTTAGTTCTGCACTGTCTTTCAAATGAGTTCAGAATTGCACACATATTTCCATTTTGCTTAGTCAATACTTCTCTATATTCTTTGAACAAGTTTTTCTTCATTTTTCTTCAAAGTTATCAACAGAGATAATAATGTACTTGTTTACCATCTGAAATATCAGCAATATCCAAACAGACATACTTCTAGATTAAAAAATGATAATACATTCATAAGACTAAAAAATGAGTTAGGAATTTCTTTTAGACAGCACTGAAAGTGTAAACTACAATTAGCAGCAAAAAGAATTCTGCTACTAACTGTTAAATAAACTAATTTTCAAATAATTTATTTGCTTAACATTTGTTTTGAAGAAGACTATACAAGACTTATATGATTATTTGCTATTTTCAGAGTGGAAAAAAAATTACAGTTGAAATTTGATGACTAGCTGCTAATAAAAGTTTGGGTTTTCTTTTTTTTTGTTATCGCGGCATAAAAACAACCACGAATAACAAAAGATATTGTAAAATATCTTTAATAAAATAAAAAGAATGCAGAAATGAGGAAAATATTTCTAGCAAGTTTTCTTAATAAAATATGAAACTACATGATGAAACACCATGAAGAGCCAGCAAAGCTATAAATTGAGTTTTACATGCATCTTTGTAGGTACTTGAAAATTATTTCTTTTCCATGAACACCAACTACAGCACATTATCATCATACTTGGAAACTTATCAAGTAATCAGTTATAGCTATTTTATAGCCATCAGTAACACAAGAGCTAATATTCTGAAGTACAGTATTCACATATTTATTAAAAAAAAATATGTGTACTTCCATTACATGCTTCTGCATCTCCATTTCTGTTTAAAGAAATTGACAGATTTATAAAATTTTGAACAGAATGCAGAAACTGAGATTAAGACATGCCTTAATGAGTGCATTAACAGGAAAAGAATTTCCAGATCCTGTAGTTCTGTGTTAATCCACATGATATTAATTTCTACCGCATAGAAATTCATTAAACAGCTTAGAAAAGAACTATAACAATTTATCATTTTCTTCAAGAAACTAAAATGAAACATTAATGTATTCTTTTTCCTCAGTCATCAAAATGAAACACCACTGAAAAATTAATCAGTGAGACACTACGCTGGAAACAGAATACCGAAGGCCCAAACGTTTCCTTTCAAGCAGGAGTCTTATGGAGACTCGTCAGCTGCAAAGTTCATGTCAGCATTACATAGGAAAGCACCTTTAACTGCCTCACAGAAGTGGGAAATGAAAATCTTCCCTCTCCACTCCAGTTTCCATCTTCAGCCATTCTCCCTGCATGAAAGGGAACAAGTGCAACCTGACACGCAAGGCCTATTCCCCCCAGCACTCTGGCAGGTGCTACAGCCAGACAGAAAGCCTGTTTTCCACAGCCCTTTACCTTGTTTGATCGCTGGTTACTTTTGATCTGACACTGCCCTCACGCTAGTAATGACTTCCCCCTTGCAGAACCCACCTCGCATCTGTCACCCAGAATAAAGGGTATCACGCTGCGCCCTGACAAGGCCTATGGCCATCAGATGTGCTGCCAGCAAGAGGCTCCCCAGCTCCCACCATTTCCAATTCAGCTCCCTTTGTTCTGCTGGGTACCGAGGCCAGGGCACCAGCGACAACAGAGGGGATTATACGCCAGCTGTGAAGCCGAGCCTTCATGAATTTGTATCTTTTCATCCTGGCTTCGTCGCCTCCTTAAATGCAGTGAACTTCATGGTGGTTACTATGAAATACACATCTAACAAATGTTATGGAAAGTTTGTTTAAATCCTCTTTCTTTGGAAGGAAAAGCCAGTGAATGTCCTGTAGTTAAACTGAGAAGCACTTTTTTTTTTTTTTTGACTATTATTATTATTATTATTATTAAAGTTTTCCAACTGACATTGCAGAAGATCACTAAAGGCCAGCTGGCTGGTATCCCTCAAGAGACAGGCCAAGTGAGAGGAAGGATATGGTTTTTGTTCTATAGGAAGAAGCTAAATAAGTGCTAAATAAGTGAATTCTTTATGTCCATTTTCTCTTTAGAACTACTGTATGTCTTAGATGCAGAAAAATACAGGAGGATCTTAAATCAGATCATGTTACTTGGGGTTATATCAAAAAATAGTGAAAGCAAACAAAGAAAAAAATGCAGGTAGCACTACACTAAATGACAGAACAAAGAGTTTTCATTTTAGATTTTAATTAAAGGTAATCTACTTTCATTGCTGTTTGAGTTTGGTGGCATATATTTCAAAACTATAAAACTTTTTTACATCTGCAAGTCCAGTTAAAGAACTGAAATTCATGTAATAAAGAATCCAATCCTGCTTAGAATCAGCACTATCTGTTTAAATGATTATATTCAAAGCCCTAAACAAAAATGTTCTGACTTCTTTACCGTTGCATAATAATACTTTAAAGTCAGTATTAACTGAGCACACTAAAAGTCTTTAGAATTAATTTTCTGAGGACTTAAACTTGAGTTTATGAAACCAATTTTGTTAATTTCCAAATCTGAAAGCACACTTTTCCAAGAGCTGTATGTCTAGCTAACATTTAAAGGATTTGGCAACAGTATTTCCAGTCATTATTTAACTTTTAGCTAAATTCTATTGAAAATTTTACCCATTTTTCCCTTTATTTTCGAGTTTAAAATAATGACCTGAGACCATATTCTAACTAGAACAGCGTCTGTCAAGGCCTAGTGAACTTCTTGTGACAAGATAATCACGTAAAGCAATGGTGCATCATAACCCGCTGACCTCCTGACATGCATCCTGAAATACTTCCGAAATGAAGTGAAAGAATGCAGAGAGAACGATCTGCTTAATCTCCTACTTCTCTCCCATAAAAAAAACTGTAGCTCCATATACCAACATCACAATTTACTTAGTTCTGAAGATCCTCCACGATTAGACAAAAAACACAGAAAGCAAGCAAAGATTCAATAAGAGATGGCTTTGTCTGACTTTGTAACTAATTCAGAATGCTAAAATCACTGTGATCATACGGCTGTGCATACTAGAGCTCAATAGACAATAAGAAAACATTCATTCTCGGGAGTTTTAATACAAAAATGGCTACCTGAAATAAATAAATAAGCAAACATCTTCAATTAATGCCATTCTATCTAATAATTTAAACACATTACTGCTGTCTACTTCCCATCTACAAAATCTACCTTTGTAGATTTCTCTTTTTAACCTAGGGAGTAGTGATGAATGTAATGGATGCAAAATTGGTTACAAAACAGATCTTCAGGACAGACAAAGAACAAGTGGACACTATTAAAAAAAAACTTTTAGAATTAAACTAGAACAACTGATAGTTTTCTAATTTGAATAAAAATATGAAGGTTTCTTGAGAAGCTCTCATGAAGATGACAAAAACAACCACAGGGTCCATGGAAAGAAAAACAAACAGCATCTAAAGTACTTGTTGGCTTAACAGAACAAAAGGTAACAAAACATGAGAAGCAAACTGATGCATATATATCAAGAGTTCCAACACAGCCTAGGTAGCCTAGAAGACAGTATAGAAATAGTTCAAGTACTTTGGAATAAGAGGGGGAGTGGAAAGGGAAGGAAAAAAATCAAAATCAAAAACAAAAACAAAACAAAACAAAAAAAACCTCTCAGATAATGAAAAAAACCCCACAAACTTACATTTTGCAGCCTTGAAAGATAATCAAAGCAGTAGGCATTTGGAGACTGATAGCTACTTTTTTTTTCCCATGAAGAGTTGAAGAGTTCACTGAAATTTTAACTTTCATGGAAATGGCAGGCCAAGTGCAAGAAGAAGGGCCATTTTTTCCCTGTCAAACGAGATTACAAACAGCACACAGACTCTGCAGCCTGGATACTGAGATGCATTTACCACAACTGAGCATAAAGTCATATCAATATAGGATTTATTTCAGGTTAATCTTTGTAAATCAGAGTAAATGGAAGTCATCTGAACAAGTTCAGCATAATGCCAGGCCTGAGCCTTAACACATGCAGCAAGCTTCTACACACTCAGTACTATAATGATGGCTTGCACTCTATAAAAATACTGAACAGAATGTTTGTACATGCTACCACTACTGCAGCAAAACAAACAACAAAAAAATAACAAAACAACACACACACACACACACAAAAAAAAAAAAAAAACCACACACCAGCCCCTCTCCTTTACAGTTCAACTCCTAGTGAATAATTATTTTCTACTGTCAGCAGACTGTTCTTATCTGAGGGATTCTGGACAGTAATTTCTGACACGGAACAATGACACTTTCAAAACTGTTTTTTGTTTTTTTGTTGTTTTTTTTTTGTTGTTTTTTTACACAGGGTGGAGGAAGATCCTTCCTAAAATTTATTGATTTAATGCTAAACAAATTGACCTTGAACAAACTTGTTGTCAATAACTGAAAAATGTAAAACTGTGGAAGTGTATCAGACAAAGAGAAAAGTGCTCAACAGAAGGAACGCTTGAGGGAAAAATATCACTTCAGTCAACTTAAAAGGATCTCAGTAGCACTGAATAGCAACAATGGGGAAAATTATGGTGTTGCATCATAATTGTGGTCTACTATTTGAACTTGAGAAGGAATTAAAGCTAGAAAAGACAGAAGCCCTTCTTCTCCTTGAAATGGTTTACCATTTTTAGAGAAATAATAAATACCAATAAGCATTTGTTATAAACCACCTGCACTGTATAAAATAGTATTGGCCACAACTCATCAAATTTACCTAATAATGGTAACTGCTAAAAATGCCAAGGGCTTCAGAAAAAAAAAACTACAATGACAACATCACCATTTTGATGTAGCAAAGAGTTTTCTTTATCCTATATTGATGAATACAATTTACTTCAACTAAGCAATTTTTAAAATAATAAAAAAAAAAAACCTAAACATTTTACAAATTGATAGTGAAAAAAATTACATAATACAGAGCTTGTATGTAGAAGGAGGAAAACATGCAACGATATATTAATATTGCTGAATTAAATGCTTTCAATTGCAACTGTAATTCTAGGACTGAACAAATAGCAGATCCTTGATTGTATATGGTTTGATGCTTCAGTATCTGTAATTCACACGTACATTCTAGGCACTTGCTGGTTCATATATTAATACAGAAATAGTTTTAAAACTGACTCATTAAAAAATTTAGTGTAGTTGATAAGTATAGACAAAGAGTTAGTATAATATATTGAACTTACATTAGACTGCAAGTAAGTTAAACTAGAAGTTCCAAAAGTTACGAGGTATTACCACTAAGCAGACACCTGTCTAGTAGACAGTTCTTAGCCTTTACTCATTTGTCTGCTCTAAATATGATTTTGTACAACTGAAGTATGTTGGTAAATGCTCATAAAATACATGTGGTAACATAGAACAAAACGCAAAAAATGGCAGCCAACAGAGTAGAAGTCTACTTACAAAAAAAACAGTCCCTGCCTAGCAGGGACTTAATAATTCATATCGTAGTTGGTTGCAGTGATATCTGTCTAGATGAATCCAAACTCAATCACAGTTCCTATCAGAGGATTACATGTTTTAAGATCCAATTTCCCATTTTTTCCTTTTGTGGAAACAGTATACCAAATAAAATATTCAATAACAAATTTTTCCCAAGCTACTTTGCACCTCATGATCTGCATCTTTTATTCCATGTATTACTTCAATTGAATTATTTTATCTTTCTTTACATACAAGATCATAAGGAGCAGAATTCTCAGAAGCAGTATTAATAACAATGTTCTGAAAACTGAGGTGGAGGAGTAGTTCATTCTGGGACAGAGTTGATCATCACTCATCATTCCTCTCCATCAGAAGTTAGTCAGAACAGGCTACTAGACTAGATATGTTTGGACAGCAGCATTATTTATAAGAATGATGAGGCCTCACCTCAACTATAAGAATAATCATGGAAAAAGAAGTAAGAATAGAGTTCACAGCATCCCATTATAAAGTAACTATTCAATAATACAGCAGATATGACTTCTGAAAAACCAAGCATAGTTCACTCAGCCTGAGGACTTGATCAGCAAGGCTTTCCAGAATTTATTACACTGTTCAGTCCCTGAGCTAGATTCACTGACTAATCTAAAAAATAAAAATTAAAATTAAAAAAAAATTATAAAATTTCACCACATAGCAACATAATTCTTAACTGTTCCTAACTGTTCCAACAGAAAACCACTGCATTTTATGTAAAGCTGCTAAAACAGAAGTTGTGTCATAGCATGGCACTTAGCTCTCCAGCATACTCTACCAAGTTTTGCTGTGGGGATGGAAAGCCACTGGAAGAAGTGTGGGAACTCTTTTCAAACCATTGCATCCATCTGCTAGATTAAAGATAGTAGAAGCCTCCTGACTAAATCATTTTTCAACATTTCTCATTTACAATCACAAAGAAAAAAAAAAAAAACACACATATGGGAAACAAATAAATAAATAAAATTGACAGCTTTATTTGATTCCTTACTTACAGAAGCCCCTTCCATCTTGGCAGAGCAATTTCAAGTAGTCTTCCAAAACATCTCAGCTCCTCCCAACAGAAAATATCTACATTATTCTTGAAGGACTTTTAACACAGGCAATGTATGCAGAAAATAAAAATATTACTTTCCTTTCAAACCTTGGTTTGCATACAAGCAAGCTGCAATTCTCAGAAGGCAAATAAAAAGTAAATTGCATACTTGATATTTTGGTGATGTTTTCTCTCAAAATTCTCAAAAAGTTTGGGGTCCAAGGATGAAAAAGCTTACTGTTTTCCAAGTCACACACAGATTAAAATATATTCTCCCCCCCACTGTACTGCTGTGCAGCTAATAAAAATACACAGATGCCAAAACTAAATGAATTGATAGTTAATCACTAATATTTTTTTCAAAGTCACAGTGTTTTTCCAAAACTACTAATTTGTGGCATATAACAGCAATTACGTCTTACACTTACTCATTTAACTTTTCTGGACGACAAGTTTAAATTAAGCAAAACCATAAGCATAAATCTTGTGAATACAACTACAAACGTGTTAAAAATAATAACAACGGCAATAATTATCTTCTTTCCCTTTTTGGTGTTGTTCAGTAGAGAAAAATAATTTTTAGTGTTCACCTCAAATACATACTTACGAATTCACTTTTACAAATTAGAGGAATTGAATGCTACTTTTAAGATAGTAAAATAGTAAGATTTATCAGAAACAACTATTCTTGGGGAATTAGACAGATGAAAAAGAACTGCACACTGCGGTTGTGAATAGTAACTATCAATTGTCCTAACAAACACAGTCACAGAATACCAGCATAAAGAATGATATAATCGACATTTACCAGACGAAAGGAACAATATCATTTCAGAACAAAGTCATGTGCCCAAGTTTCTAAATCTTTAATCTGCCTTTTGCCTTTTTTTATGCAGCTAAATTTAACTTCTTTCACTGGACAGCTTCCTCAAAGTACTGGCAGTAGGAAGAGGTAAAGCATGTTTAATTCAAGAGTAATCTATTAAAATTTCTTTTTGAACTACTGTACATAATTTATTTTTATTTTTTGCAAGGTTTCCTTTAAAATATAAACCCCATATCACTGAAGAATGAAATATTTGAATCCTTGTTCTTTAAATAATACACTAAAAACAGTGGAGCTTTTTTATATGCAACATATTACAAAAATTTCTGCACAGCCAGTAGCATCTGAACCATCTGCAACCAACACTGTTTAGCTCATCACAAATACCAAATTTTCAATTGTTCTTTATATATTTTTTCTATCTCGATCATGGTTTATTACTTATAACTCACTGATCATCAAGGCAATTCAAGACCCGTGATAAGTAAGTGGAAATAGTTCTACACGCATGAAAATATCCATATCTCACAAATAATGGAAATAGTTTATAACAATACCGCCATTTATATTTTTCTGTTTTATTAAGTAAGTAGGCTAGATCTGATGAAGATGCTAAAAATAGGTATCTGGATTTTGTTATTGTTCATAACAATGCTCAGTTAAAATTAGTTAGAATAAAAAACAAACAAACAATCCTTATGCTCCTGTTCTCTGTTTCTAAAAGTGTCTAGCTAGTCTAGGATTAGAGCAAATAGTCCCAGGAGGCTTTCAAGGTGAGGCTGGACACAGCCCTGGGCAACCCAATCTAGTTTTGATGTCCCTATTCACTCAGGGGAGTGGGACAGATGGCCCACAGGGGTCCCTTCCTACTCTAAGGATTCTGACTCTATGATTATATAAATGCTAAGTCACTGTAAAAGCAAAAGCTATTAACTAACACAGACACTTTTTGCATTGCCTCAACAAGGTTTTATTTTATTTTAGGGAAGATGTAGATACACAGACAGGTCAAAGTCACCCTTACATTAAAAGCTATCACTGACTGAATTCCTACTTATACGTAAAGGCAGCAAGAGAAAACATGAATAAATAACAATATCTCTCCCTGTCTGCACAGGATGTTTATTCTTTTATATAACACTTTTCAGTACAAGTAGAGATGGCTTTACAGGAAAGGAAAACAGTAATCTACGTGATTATCAAAGAAACACAGAAAACCCAGAGTCAACAGGGACTCAAAGGGATCGAGTCCTGGCTCCACACAGTACCACCCTTAATTCAAACCTTTTCTCAGAACATTGTCCACTCTCTGAGCTCTGGCCACTCAGGGCCATGTCCACACCCTCTGGTGAAGAACCGTGTTGGATGGAGTACTTCTGGGCCCTGGCAAGGGCAGAGTAGAGAGGGACAATCATCTCTCTTCTCTGTTGGCCACCCCTCTTTTGATGGAACCCAAGATATCACTGGCCTTCTGGCTGCAAGCCCACTCCGCTTGTTGATGTTAAGTTTTTCATCAACCAGGACCCCTAATTTCTTCTCAGCAGGCCTACTCTCCAGAAGTTCTTTTCCCAGCTGGTATACATTATCTGGGATTACCTCAACCCAAGTGGAAAACTGTGCACTTTGCTACGCTGAACCTCATTAGGTTCACAAGGAATTGGTCATTCCTGTACATGAAGACTGTTCTCCGCATATCCAGAGTCAAAGATTTCATGGCAGCTTTTCTCCTATCACCCAAGAATTTACATTCAACCACCTTGTGATCTCTATGGTCAGTAATCACCACTTCACTCATAAGATCCTCTCTGTTTACAAGTAAGAAATAGGAGAGCACCCTTCCTAGTCTTCTCTCTTAGTGTCTGTACCAGAAGTTATCATCAAAGTGTAGTAGGAATCTTCTGGACCCATTTTCACCAGCTGTCTGGTATTCCCAGTTAAAAGTCTGGCAAGCTGAAATCATCCAGAAGGACAAGTATGGCTGATCTCTTAGATCCTTACAGAATAATTCATTGCTATAGCCATCCTGGCTGGGTGGCCTATAGCAGACTACCACAATGACATTCAATGTATTTGCTTGTTCCTTCTTACCCAGATCACCATGTCACTGCTAACTGCAAGCACCATACAGCCCCACCCCTCCTTCACACACAGCCATCCTCCAGCCCCCCTCACGTGCCCAGCCTGTCCCTGTTGAGGAGACCAGACTTATCTATCCATTGTGATTCATCAGTCACAGATTTCAACTCCCACCAGATTTCACTCATGCCACTGATATTTTAATTCTGAGACTGAGACAAAGCTCCATATATGTTACCCAGTTAAATAGCACCACGCAGTAACGTGGCTAAACTGCTAACTGCATGAAAAGCACAAGTAAACTACTGCCATGTTATCTGAAATATTCCTGCAACAAAAAGACATGAAATTATCTTCCAAGTTAGACGTTTGAATTCCCAGATAACTTCACACACCCCAAAGATGAGTAATATGAAGATACAGATATTCACAGGACATCACAGCCCTACCAAATATAAGCACAAGAACCTTGTGCCAAAAAAATTACTTCACTTGAAGAATGATCACGTTGTCTTCATTTGTGTAATCCATAACTATAAAAGTTTCACCATTTCAAGTTTAAAATTCACTGCTCAGATATATTTTCTACTAGCAAGAGAAAGCAGCCACTTATCTGTACAAGCACTGGAGTCCCATGAGTTTTATATCATTTCAGTGAGCACTTGTATCACAACTGAAAAAAACAAAAGGTCAGCTATAGTAACCCTTCTGTAATAGATTATGTGCAATGCCTTTCTCAAGGGAGATAAAACTCCTATGGTAGAAAAACAGTAGAAAGAAAATCTACATATTGTGAAAAAAAGTTTCATCTTAATTCAGTGGTATCACAGATAAGGCTCGAACTTGCACAAGAAATTAAGACAGTCAAACCTATACTCCATTAATAAAACTTTTTTAAAAACCCAGAAAGTTGTACCTCATGTCACATTTCTGACAATAATTTTCTGTTTTCATTTTAGCTCAAAGGCATACAGCTTCTCTTCATTTAAACATACTGCAACATTAGTTAATGGAAATTTGTTACAAATACTTCAAAATCTGGAGTACGTATCACAAATGAGCAATATGCACTGTAGAATGCTTTTCAGACTCAAAAGTACTTAAGCCATGGAAAAAAGAAAAAAAAGAAAAACAAGACTAGCACAATAACAGCTCTTAAAGGAAGAAGTAATTTTCTAAGATAGTCTGAGATGCAATGAGCAGTACTAAAACCAGAAGAAAATGGTACCACGTACAGCTGTTTGAAGCATAAAAAAGAAGCTTCTAAAGTAGCCACCATTAAGATTTTCTTCAGAAATATCTAACACAGAAATTCTCAAACACTATTTCATTCCAGAAATTCACATTTTCAAATAATGAGAACATTGTAATTTACTTACATGCAGTATGCATTAAAATCAACCAGTTTCAATGATACAATCAGAAACCTCTTATTCATCTTACACAGTATATGTTTTCTGTTTATTCTTAAGTAGTCCTTGCAATTTTCAAGAGGCTATTAACAGCTATCAGAAGTAACGTAAGGAACATTGCACTTGCTCCCTCAAAAAATGAACCAGTACAAGCAATTCAGGTGACTTCAATACATCCCAAAACTATATACTACTTAAATATACATATAAATATGAAAAAAGTTAAAGAATTAAAAAGTTTAAAGATGACTAATGGAAATAATTAAATTGTTTTCATAGTAGTCCCTTTTGAAGATTACAAAAAATTCTCCAAACATCAACAAGTTTGGAAACTCAAAAAATACCTGCAAAGATGTATCAAGAGATGCAGGCAAAGCAGATATTCCATGCAAAACAAACACAATTTCTGCAAGCATTATATTGTTGTAGCAGAGTCTGTACACAGGCTAAATCCTCCCTGGTGCAAAATTACAGACTATCAGAAGTCCTGAAAACAAATCCTTCTTTGGGAATGTGACATTAGCGTTAATGAGGATGACGACAGCTGATTAACAGCTGTGCCTTTAACAATACCACTGTTACTGCAAAAATGTTAGAGAGCTCACAGATGCTTTTCCACCTTACAAAGAATTCAGCTCTCAAGAGCTGTCCGAATATCAAGTGACGCAGTCTAGGTAGCCTTTTACTTTCAGCCATAATCAGCAAGGTAAGTTCATTTCAGAGCACTTATGAGTTCACATTTTTGTTTCATTCTCAATTAATCATTCTGAAACCTGTAAGAAACAAACTTACTCTTAGTTCTTAAATAAATTAAGCCTCCAAGTATCAGTACATTTATGATATTTAAGTTCAAGTTATATAATATTAGCAGTAGCAACTTTTTTTTAGTTTACCCTTTGAAATATCATTGTATTCCTTTTCAGTTTAAATATTCTCTATACCTAAGCAGAAAAATATTTTAAAGGCGAATAAACATTTGCCATTCGCATTTTGTCTTTTTTGTTGTTGTTATAATTTTGTAACATGGGCTTTTGTTTGTTCTTACTTTTACATTTTCGCAATTTATGAAGAAAACATGCTTACTTCATTCTTCTATATTTATCCTATCAGTTGGAGATGGAAGGCCAGCACAATCTTTTCTCATCAAATCATTTCTATTGTCAGTCTAGAATCACACAATTTCCTAAGTTGGAAGGGACCGACAGGAATCCTCAAGTCCAACTCCTGAGCATGCACTCGTAAGTTAACATCCCTGACAATTACATATTATTTCCTAAACTATTAAAAAAATGTTTTAAAATAATTAATAATTTTACAGAATGGCTTCTGAATAGTACCAGGAAAAGGTAAAAACTCTACTGGGACAAAAAGAATATGGGGACACAATGGTGCAAGGAGACTGAACAACAGTTACAGGTGCAAGACCGCACCACGCAGAATAGTCATTACTGTCCAAATGGACAAAATGGGGAAAACTAAAAAAATAAAAAGTTAAAATGCAAAACAGAAGAAGGGTGAGGGGGGTTCTAAGCTAAGGAACCTTGAAAAACACTGGGGCAAAGCTGTTCAAAATTAGATACAGTTAAGTAGGACAGCACCTATGGTTAAAAGTCCACAAAATAATACACAACAACACACTTGCAGCAAGAAGCATCACAACTCACTGGAAGAAAGATTATCAGTTTTGACTTATTACTTATCCTCTGGTGAATGACTGAATATTTTTACCAAGAATAACATAGATCAAGATGAAAAGTTAACAAGTGAAGAACTACAAGTCATTCACCTGGAGTTTGTCTGTATTCTCTTCTGCCACAAGATATAGCCAGATTGGGGGGAGGGGGGGGGNNNNAATTAAAATAAATAAATAAATAAATAAATAAAAAACCTACAGAAATGAAATTAGAAATTTCTGGCACAACTCAATTTAGGTAACACATTCTACTAAAATTCATATTTCAGTGAAAAGATTTGTTACTGTAGTATCACAAAATTTCTGTGACCAAAGAAGTCACAGGTAATAACATCTGGTTACTTGACTAAAATGACAATCAAGAAATCCAAAAGGCTCTGTATCCAGCTACCAATCCCTGGCCATATATTTTTTTTTTAATCGGGTTAAAAGCTTAAATAATTTATTCAGCAATAACAACAAAGACACCCAAGCAAATAAAAAAAGTGCCTACTCCAGTTTAATTAAAGATCTATTATGTCCATTAAAATGTATATACATCTACCCTACAAAATGAAAATTAAATATTTTGCTTAGTTCAGTAACAATTTTAGTAATCACACTAGATTGTAAAATCTATTAATTACTAGAATCCAGAAAAAGAAATATAATTTCACCGTATACATCTTTTTCAGTATAGCAGTTACAGATTATTGCAGAGGTTTTACTGCTACAATAAACGCCTCTTTTGAAGTCAAGTGCTCTTGCAACTTAATATTAATTTCATTTTACTTGCATTCATTCTTCTTACATAATAAGCAGGTCAAGTTGAACAAAATACTGCAATGGTAAATAAATTGTATAAGTATCTTCTGAGCTGAATAATTTTTTTTCTATGTTAAGCACTTAATAAAGCTGAAAAAACAAACAAACAAATGAAAGGGAAAAAAACCAACAAGGAAAAAAAAGTGGAACAAAACAAAAACAAGCCAAAATAACATTGTATGCCCTATAAACACAGAAATATCCTACAAATACTACTCATTTCTGTATCTCTATTGCCTTTGGTATGTGTTTAATTTACAATATACAGTGGCTCTCAATATTTATGCACGAAGCAGAAAAATTGACTGATATTTAAAGCTGCCATTTCGCTATAATTTGCTTTTGGCTTTTTCACATTATTTCTGTCCATTGTAGTTGTACCCAAATCTTCAAATTTTTGTCACTATGTTGACCTAAAGCAAAAAAACAATTTTTCTCATACATACATGCAGTATCTATCACAAGCAGTAACATAAAGCCTTCTAAGTGCTATGATACCTAATTTCATATAAAAGTTCACAGTTTTTTGTTTTGTTTTGTTTATGTTTTTCAGCTACTGTTTTTAATTTACCATACACAATCTAACCAAAAGGGTCCAAAAACATAATTAATCCAACAATACATGTTACAGCTCCAGTTCTTTGTTCCTTCTAAAATTTACACACACACATATACTCATAATAAGAAGTCAACTCACAATTTCCAATAATTGGTTAAAAGATCAATAAACAGCAAAAAACAAAACAGCACAGAGTAACAAAGTCACATAGCTCACATTAAGCCATAGTGTTCATACATACAGTAAGCAGAATTGTTTACAACTACCCGTACACAAAAATCACTCTGTCCACAGACATTTTCTGCATAGTATAGCATAAAAAAGCTGCACTAGTATTTCAAGGAAGACTAAACTTAGGGGAGTGGCAACTGGACATGGAGCCATTCATTTTTACCATGGCCCAGGTCTGCAGTAAGTGAAGTTAAATCATTTCACAAATCCTCAATAGCTTTTTTTTATGAATTAAGTTGGTTTCAGTCCAGTTCCTGGTTCTTTTGTGATATGGATTCTATCCACTATCACAACTGAGTACTCCTGTTGGCAGCCATAGTAAAGGCTGAGCGAGCATGGAGACTAAACAAGGCTCTTAACCCTTGCTACAGAGGTCAGGGTTTGCAGCGCTTTGGTGGGGCAGTATGGAGAAGCTTGCACTGCTGCTGCTCACGCTGTACCTGTTCAGTGGACAAAAAGAGGACTTCAGTTTCCATTACTGTCAGTCTGAAGAGTTCCACAAGCACTGAATTCATCTAAAATCAAAAATGTCTTTCACTTGCCATTATATACAAAGTTCGACCACTGAAAACATACTTGGGGGTGTGAATCATGTGAAAAGATGAAAACATTAAGGAATACAAAAACAACAACAAAAAAAATAAAAAATAAGAAAACAAACAAACAAAACACCTGAGCCTGCAACTTTTAAGCAAAATCCCTTCCTGAAGCGATGGCTTCAGGACAATAGATGTGAATACACCTCCAATATAACTGAGGAGGACATATTGTGTTCAAACCCAAAATGTGATTGTATGCACTAACCTGAAAATTATTACTTCAAGGGGCTCCTACTTTACCTGACAAAATTAGTTTGCCTCTAACATATATCACCAAAAAATAACTTGAGTGAAATACTCAAGGTATTTTTGTTTTTCAAACAAACGTAATAGCACAAAAATAATAATAAAATCCATACAGAAGTGCATAAAAATAATGTAGTTGATTAGATTCAGTATTATTTGTTTTCAAAGGTTACTGACTATTAAGATAGTCAGTAGTCGTCTGGAAGTTTCCTGTTTTGTATTCCTAAATACGCCGCCCCAGAAGACATTGGTCTTGAAGGAGGCACTGGTTCAAACCAGCATTATCACTTCATAAAGTGCTCTTGCCTAGGAAAAGGTGAAAAAAGAACAACAGCTGGTTTTCTTTAGGGTTTCACTTGGGTCTCCAGACACCGTTAGTTTCAATTACTCAATACACACTCAGTATATCTGGCATAAATGTACATACGTCCATCCTATGCTCTTCTATTTTAAAATAGAAATTATATAATATCCCACAACATTGCAAAATTTTACCCAATCCTTTTCTTCCTCTTCATGAATATTTAATGAACTACACATTAGAAATCTTTTGAAGTACTTCAGTAACAACACACATAAAAGCACGGCAAAAGTCAAATACTATATACTTGAATAAGCTTTACTATAAACCAGTTGCCAATATTCTGAAGACACTTAAGAACTACTTAAACAGTGATCCTGACAGCTGAAGCAAAAAGGAAATAGGTTATGTAGTACCAGCACAGTATTCAGAAATTATCTGCTTTGTGTTGGTAATTTACAGTATCAAGGATTTCAAGTCTTATACAGGGTCAATATCGCCACCTAAGGGTGAATACGAAGTATTGTATTTACTGCCAAATTATTAAAAGAAAAATTTATAGAAAAAATATGATGATGTAGGACGAATCGTTCAAATGCCTTTACAGAAAATACATATTTATGCACGAACACATATCTTGACTTTCTTTTTCACCTTTTAGCACCAAAGCAGGTACAGATGGTTTACCTTAAGAACATTATTAGAGGAACTTCTAACAAAAGTCAAAAGTAAAACAGACCTGAACAAAAAAAATAAAAATAAAAATAAAATCTTCAAAATAACACTGTATCATTTAGATTTCAAAAGAAATTACTGAACTGTTTTATTTTCTTGCATAAAATAACATAGCAAACATTGCCACAAACAAAAAGTTTTGTAAAAGACCAACTTTGTAATACTGCTTCTAATACTGAACAGATCCCTCAAACACTTTTCATGAAATCATATTTTTCCATATCTCAGCTTAGTTTTGGCATTGTTACTGAATGTTTTTTAAGCATGGAACATTGTTTTTGCAGCACAGTAGTTGTTGTTAGCATTATTAATGAACCACCAACACTGTCACGTGTAACAAACTTTCCCTTTAGAAAGCTCTAATATAATATTTGACAAAATGTAAAGAACCAGTGTCCACAGCTAAAATATACAATACAGTGATCAGCTCTATATTGGTTTCATACTCAATATATATGCATATGTTTTGCAAGTAAAAAGTCCTATGTATGGGTTCTGAATCTACGAAGAAAACTAACTACACTTTTATGAAGAACATGAGTTTCTAATAAAAATAAAACTAAAAATAGAAAGTGAAAAGTTTGGAACAACTACAGTTTTTCAAATCCTTAAACCAATCAAATGAGCTAGTTAGAAATATTTGAGAAAAGTATTCATATGGAAGCCTGGGGAAATTATCCCCTTTCTTTGAAATTTCTCCAAGTAGAACACTTTAAAATAATAACATGTAAAAATTGAAGTAGTATGTGCAATAGGTTGGGGGTGAGAAAGCAAGAAAATCACACTTTTTATGAAACATTTTCCCCAAAAAGGCTTTTTCACTTAGCAGTGAGAGAAAGACTTCTATACATTGTACACTTCAGTACTTCACAGTACCAGATGATGTATAGTGTATGACTTTTCCCATCAAACAGTATGACTGGACTAAAATCAAAGTGCTCTCTACTTTCCACGTTTGCACTGTTGTTATGCACAAAGGCCTTTGGACACACTGCAAATCGTTCATAGCCAATGAGTAAAAAGGAGAACTGACTTACAAACTCAAGGACAGCACAAAAAGAAAAAAGCATTAATTCTCAGTAATTAAGGATTAATATAGCAAATTACACTATGCCATTAATACTCATAAAATATGAGAGTTTATTTTGTCCAGTAGAATTTTACAGTAGGTTAGCTCCAGTCAATGCTTTAAAATGTATAGGTATTAACCTATTTGGCATAAGATAGACAAAAACAAAGACCTTCTGTTTTATTTTTAATGATTTTTTTAAAGGAAATCTTTTACACATCTTAAGCATTATAGGTTCATTCAAACATAATGGTTATAGTTAACACAAAATTATATTTTAATTACTAATAAGGTACTGATCTTTAAAAACAGCACTAAGAAATCATCTTTAAAATATTTATTATATTAAGTTTTCATATACATGGAGCATAAAATACCCATTTACCCAATAAGGCAAAATTTTGTCACATGGAAAAGCAAGCTGCCTTCTGCTCAGAGTAGACAGTGTTCCTGAACAGAGCCAGAAGATAAACAAGTGACTAAAAGTGTGGCTAAGACACACTAAAACTGTTTTAATGAAAGTATCTGGGAAGTCTCAAACAAATCATTTATCTTTAAGCCATTTACTTAAAAAGATCCTCTTACTGGGCTGGGAGAAATGTCAGAATTCCAACTGTAGTAGCTTCAAGTCATTTCCTATGTACCCCTAACCAAGCTCAAAAATAAAAGACAGCAAGGGAAAAATGTACATTAGCAGGAAAGCTGTCAACCTCTCATATCATCTAAATCCTCATCTGCATTTCCTTTATCCTTTGGAAGCTAGTTCACCTAATAACAATCCAAAAAACAGACAGTGTGTGAAGTAGGAAGGTACAAATCTATAACTTCCACCTACTAGGTGCAGGCAACCACCATCAATATAGTTTTAGCTATAAAGTCACTATGTTACGGAAAGAAGAAAAAAAAAATCACTGTATAGCATCAACACAGTTATGAAGAGAAAGATTTTACCATCTCTAAAATATGGCTATCAAATTGAAGTCTTTTCCTATTGACAAAATTGAGAGTTTAAACATGGCTTGTATGAAATTGCTTCTGGGACATATCTTCCACTTAGGTCACTAATTTGTTGTGTATCTCCCACAAAGAAATCACAAAAACTTTTAGAGCTCCATCCATCACATTATTTCTCAGGCTAAGTATTGTATGTAAATATGGAGCAGTTCTCTGATTCTTCAATAGAAGCTAAGTACTTTTTCTCTACAGTAAAAGGTAAAAAGAGGTTGCAGAAAGAAATAAAAAGCTAACAATAAAATTTACCAATTCATCTTGTACCAACTTCATTCACGAGGCAAACATGAAACTTATACTTGCACAATTTAATCCCAGTGAAGGATATAAAACATTAAGTCCAACAAAACTCAAGAGATTAGGAGGGTTCTTAGCACTGTCTGTTCTTCCCTTTACATTGAAATTCTGTGAGATCGGTTGATTGTTTTGAGAACAGGCAAGAAAAAATAATTGTACGGAACTGTTGAATCAAGCCTGAACCTCTGATTGACCACCTGAGATGAGCAATGAGCCAGCCCTGGGAGCACAGGTGAAGGCAATTCACCTGTGCTACCAGAAGGGGTGGAGCCTGGCTCCACCTCTCCTAGACTCCATTTAAGAGCTGACTACCACTAGGGAAGGATCTCTTCTGGAGATTGCTTCTCTTGGAGTCTTCTCAGCAAACCCAGGATAAGGGTAAGCTTTCCATCCATTCTTCTTTAGTGTGATAACCTGTTTAGCCTAACTTTCTTGTATGTTTCTTAATTATACCATCTATATATTTATTGATTATACAGTAACTCAATTGACACACTTCAGAAGGCTTGCAGATTTTCACTAGGTTCCTCATTCAGCCAGTAGGCTTCAGAAAGATTCTGCATACAGTTACTCTCCTATTGAATATTGAAAGGACAGAGGAAAAAGAAAAATGTTTTGAAGAAATACAAAGAATAAACAACAGCCTTATATTGTAAGCTTTGTGATACTTCCTCTTCATGCATTCTTTCAAACTGTTTATTATTTATAGCTTTCGCTTATTATCACTATGTAGTCAGTATCTCAAAGAAAAAAAGATTTATTTTTTTCTGTGAAATTCTAGTATATTAAACAATCAGAACATAAATTCTTTCCATATTTCTGCTCCACATTTTGGTAGTGGAGTTACTTAGCAACAGATAAAGCAACAGAATGGTGTTCACCGATCCACCTTTCATTACAAACTAACACTCACAAAGGCATTATTCATCTGCTAGATGTGTCCTGATAGATGTATTTCTGAAGTATAAAATCCATTAGCCTGAGAAAGCCTACATGAAAACGTAGCATCGTGTACCATCTATAATGCATTCTAGTTTAAAATTAGTAAAAATTGTCTGTAAGATTCACATGACTTCAAGCACCTCTGAAAAAAAGGGAGGAAGAAGAAAATAAAAAACAAATACACAGACAAAATACATAGAAGCAACAGAAGAGATTTAAAAAGGAGAAAAAACATCTAACAATCCATGTACTTCATGCAAACAAATCAAGGCTTTATGTCAAGGACACTTTCTTTCTTGCCATAGAATATTAGGATTTCAAAAAATTATTATTCAGGAATGAACACGCTCACTCCTTCCAAAACCATCTTCTTCACATAAGAGCAGGAAATAAGATGTATTGCAGCAAATATTAACAGTGGTTTTATTTTAGAAGGCAGTCAAGAACAACAACAAAAAAAAAAAATCAACAAAGCAAGTAGTAGGTTAGCATTTACAACCAAACATTATTCTCTTTAAAGCTAACTACATGATATTAAACAATTCTTTCTTTTTTTAATTATGGAAAGTAATAAATCATCAATTTACATAAACAAATACAATTTGTCTGTCTTCATCATCATCTGAGATTGAAGTTCCACAACAGAAGGATTTGAAAATATCCTGCCCCAAGGAAGTGAGAAGACTAGCAGTTTTAGTGGTTTTATCATCTGGTGGAATCATCTATGAATACTTTATAATAAAGATTCAATCTCCTGGAATTCATAATGCAGGGTATTTCATGTTTACAACTCGTAAAGAGCTTTGTAAAGTCCAAATTCAGCTAAATTGAACACTGCCAAAACATACTGGGCAGCAGTTTAAACAAAATTTAAAATTAATACCTACTTCCATTAAAAAAAAACTCTGCAAAACCTGAGTTCTGATGAACTATTTGACAAACCTCTAGAAATGCTGAAATACTAATACTCTAATCATTTGAGAATAGATGATAGATTTACAAGGACCTACTTCTGACAGTACTGAAAGAGTTCCTTTGTAACTGGAATGAGGAAAGCAACGGGGAACACTACTGTTTTTTCCTTTGAGCTATTTTTGAGATCTGTTTTGGCTATTATCTCCTACCTCTCAAATACCTACAATTTGGTGAAAACAAAAAAAAAAGCGTTATTTTTAAAAGAGAAACTCTTCTCAAATTTCTCATAACATCCTAGGCATTAGTATGTTTGATGATTTGAGACCACACATCAAATGACTCAGAGTACAAAGTACACTGTTTCCTTACAAGCAAAATTTATTTGTTCCACTTCACCAGTTCTCAAACTAAAGGTTACAACACTGAAAGTTAAGAATTCAGATGCAAGCAAACTTTTCTACTTACATTCTAAAAAAATTAATTAAATAGTTAGGTAAACAAATAAAGCCAATGCTCTAGTGTACCACTTAATGGAAAATGGCCTTGAGCTTTAGAAACCATGTCTTCAGAGCTCGCTCATTGTGACACCTGCACTACTCCTCAACATTAATAACAATTCTACTAGCACAGGCACTACTGCATCCAGATGAGAAAGTGACATATTTGAAGAAAAGATAATGTATGTTTTATTTGTAGTCAACAACCCAACCTACTGAAATTTTTAAGTTCATATAAATTTGCATTGCTCTGTAGAGAAACATTTTGGTATAAACAAAAGAAACACTTGGTATGTACTAAACTTTCTCCCACATAAATATCTACCCAACAATTTATTCCCAGAATGTTGTGTCAAAAAGCAAGTTACTGTATGTCTGAAATAGCATTAGTTTAACATGTACTCAGCTATGTCTGTAGAATCTACATTTTCTTATCTAAAAGACGATTGTAGATGCTCTTTGGCAGTGAAGTGCTTAATCAGACCAAAGTTTTAAATTAACAAAAAGCAAGGGAAAACTTTGAAAATGACAATGCCATGAGGAAAAAAACTTGACATATACTTACTAATTTGTTTTCTTGCATGTATATTCTTTGCAACTTCAGGCAGCCTTTAGCTATAGTAATCATTCCTTCATCTGAGATCTTGTAACACTGACCAAAATGAATGTCTTTCAATTCTTTGCATTTTGAACCCAGCTGCAATTAATGAAATCAGAGCAAGTATTTAAAAATAAAGGAAAAACAATGTTTGACTGAAGTAGAAAGTGACGGTAGTTAAGATTTCTTTGAATTCCTGCATTCCTCTTAAAATATCTCTATTTGCAAGTTGTATTATTACTACATGAAAACAAGAAAGATTATAAATATACATGTGACACAAAGAGACTGCTAATTCCAATCAACAAAAAGAAGATAAGAGTAGCATTTAAGAACTAAATTGTAGGGCATATTAAAGCAACTAAAAATGCCTGCTCACTAGACAATTGACAGGATATTTAATTAAACATAACTACTTCACAACTTACACTAAATACTCTTTTTAACAGAAGAGACAAAACTGTTGAAAACTTCCTGTATGCCTAATAAAGATCTCAACTGCCTGCTTTGGTGAAGTAAAGATACAGTAAAATCCCACCAACCTGAGGTAAACCTATAGCACAACAAACTGGATAGTAAGTATGATACTTAAATATATGACTGTATACAGATCTTTAAGGTAAAAGACGTCATCTGATTTTAATTATATCCTCAAAAACCTTCTTCCATATTCATTTTTGTAGATGACAAAAAGTCAAAAGAATAAGATTACAAAAAAAGAAGTAGAACGGGTATTACCTGCTTTAAACCTTCATCAGTGAGTCTGTCTTGATTGCCTACGTGTACTTTCTGAAGAAGAGGACACTGAGAGGCAACTGCCATGATAGAGGTGTCAGAAAGTTGCTTACATCTGTAAGCAGTATACCTTAGCAGTCCAGGACATTTACATGCCAATATGCAAACTCCTGTATCGGATACATTGCGGCAGTCAGAAATATTGATTTCAGTAATATTCTGGCTTCTTGATGCTATCTTTTCCAACAATTCATCAGTGACCTGCAAACAAAAATCAAACAGTTAAATTTAACTTCTTTTGTAAGGATCTTCTATTTCATTAAAACAAAAACTGCTGTGTTTACATAAGCTATTACAATAATAAAAGGATTTGTCTCCTGAAAAAAAGAACATACTACTGTGACCAGTTTTACAGTTAATTTTAAAGAATTCTGCTCTGATGTTTGGAGAAAATAAGATTAGTAGCTCACTTCACATTCCACAGAATGCTTGCTCTTCTCTAGCTAAGGTAGTATTTACAGGTGAGTATATGGTTTATATGTCTCTGAAATGCAACAAGTTTTCACTTCAGCTTTGGTAATCATCCAAACCAGCAAATAAAAAGTGATGCAATTAACAGTGAGCATCTCAACAACATTAAACAGTAACCCAAAGTACCAATGAACAAAAGGGAAGAAAAGCAAAAGATGCAACAGTGAGAAAAGTAATTCAAGAACACAAGTTTCCTCCTATTATTTGCTCAAAGTGAGTTTTTGTATATTTAAATGTTAACAGCAGAAAGACCATTGAATCAAAGAAACATGCATTATATTTCCAGAGCTCTGAATCTGCACACATTATTAAATAACATGTGAACCACATTAAAAGCACATTAAAAGATGACAATACTACAAAGAAGGCAAGGAAGGTAGCATAGACTTCATTCTGATGCACGTAAGTTAATACAAGACAAAAAACAAAGTCAAAGCAGGTAAAACTAAATGCATTAAATTACCTTGCTTTAAAAAAAAAAAGTTGAATTTAAAAAAATATGTCTAACAAAACCATACAAGAACACTTGTTCATTTAGTGCTAATGAATAGACAGGGCAACAGAGAAGAACAAATTCTGTTTTTCTTTCTTTTGTGGCTAAGAAACTTTTGTGGCAAAGAACACTTTCTTTGCTGCACTCAAACTGTTTGCTGTTACTACTAAGTCCAATACTGTAGAATACAAATTGCAAAAACAAACAACAAAAAGAAATACCTTGTTCTTTTGCCTCATCTCACAAAAATAGCCACCAAACCTTTCCCATATAACGAGAGGGATAATAATTTTTGTTTACGCTGGTTTAGGAACACAATGAAGAATTGACAGGACAGGTTTCCCACGGCAATGCCATACATGATAAAATTCAGTGAGATCCTGACACATGTAACAGGTAAAAATATTCTAAAGCTTAGCAAATAGAAATAAAATTACTTCTCTAGACAATGAAGAGGGAAGTGATTTGACACACAATATCTCTGGTTTGTATGAGCTTGGGAGTCAACTGACAAAAAAACCAGACAATCTAATTTTCTGTAGTGGTTTAGAAGTACATTAGTTAACTAGTAACTCTAGAAAAAAGATCACTGGTATGGTTTCCTATGAATGGATGATCTGAAAGTAATATCCCACATACAATCTTTGTGTTCAGAATAGATGAACATCATCTTGACATGGGATCCTCCCATGGTCATTCCTCTGTATCCACTAGCTACACAGAACACTCAAGACACTGTTCTACAGATGTGTAGATAAAGTGTAATGTGTAATAAAGCAACAAGAAGCCTAGAAAGAGTGTACAAATAAAACAGGCGTCCTTAAACAACTTTTCCAAAGAAAAGTCTAGGTTCCGTAAGAATCCCAGAAATATTATCTCTAGGATACGCTAAAGACCTCAAAGAACCAAGATCTGTTGTTTTATTAATAGGAATAGAGTCACAGAGAAATGAAGGCAAACTTGCTTAGGCAAACATACTAGTTGAAAAATCACTGTTCAAACTAAAGCATCATTATATTTTTCAACTGAAAGATACAGTAGTTCTTAGGGATGAAATTACCATTGCTTAATGTATACTGGAGATAGGTAATCCACAACCATTTCAAACAACACTCATCTCATGCTGTTTAGTAACTGATATTTATCAAAGGAAGTTAAGAAGAGTTAATCTACGGGTTTGAACTTTTTCAGCCTCTAGTATGAAAATCACTGAAAATGCAGATATCAACCTGTAATGGATTTCTTTCTTTTTTTTACCTTTGATCAGGAGTACAAGTTCTAAGAGCAAAACTTTTTTTCCACAATGATGCCTCCATACCTGTTGGCGACTACTCAGATCCAGCTGCTTCCAGAACTGAAAATCTAAACACAGGTCACGCCAATATTTACAAACTAATGATGCTGAAAGGCAGCGCTCATTCAGGGATAAATTGGAAAATATCTGTAAAGAAAGGGAAAATATTATTTGTCAAAAGTAATCATATTTGAGACATCGTTATTTTATTATTAACCTATCTCATAAAAGATAGGAAAGTAATAGCATGCAATGCATGACACTTCTAGAAGTTGCCCCCAACTTGATTAGTCAATGATAGTCACAAAAAACTTCACACACAACAGCTGACATTAATAAGTCATATTAGTAAAACCAACAACGAAATACAGCCCTCATAAGTACTCATTTCTTAGACCAAATTACAAATGTGCTTTTGAGATGGCATACTTCAGAAGAACTACAAATATAAGTATTAGATTGATTATAGTCTGTACACATTATTTACTAGCCACAGGAAACATTTTTCACCTATGTACTAATTCAGGTAGGAAGACCCTTTCTTTTCAATTCAGTGAAGAAAAAAACTCATAAGGGCACTGAAACATCATTCCTGAGGGAAGTAGATACAGTAAACCATAACTTTACAGCAGGCTCAAAGGGTGGCCTTCTATTTATTATATTCAGGCCTTCCTCGGAATTACTACTGTTTAAAAAAGAAAAAGTCTATCAAGTCTTAAATGTGAATACACTCTGTAACCACAAATGAACTCTGATCCGCAAGTCACCCTACAATGAAAACAGGCAGCCATAACATCAGGATACATACAAAGGAATGCGGTGTGCAAAACATAATACAGTACTCCCTGTCAATTGATGAGGACATCAGTTACTAAGCTGAAGCCTTAGCAGAAGTCTTCAAGAAAATCTGAAAATTTTGAAGTGCTTCTAAGAAAGCACTGAGTTCTAGAGAACGTGAAAATATTCAAAGAAAAATTTCAGACAAGAAAAGGAATGTCAAAAAGGGCAACAAGC
The DNA here is from genome assembly GCF_004143745.1 of Phasianus colchicus. The sequence goes on along the minus strand of NW_022205588.1, from coordinate 348,272 downwards.
AAGACAAAGCTTCCATCATCTCTGTGGTAGACTGGACAATTTGTCTCAGAAATTGTTAAGATTTCTAAAGTAAGAAAAATAAAGTATTGAAATATAACTTATTTCCATGATTAGACTAAAACAGATTAGACAATCAGCTGTCAGCAATAATGGCAAATAACTGCCTCTCTGTTCAAGAAGACGGCTTACTGAATCTAGGACAGTTCATCTTTCCTTCACAGTGTCTGGTGTAAATGCTACATTTTGGCTTTACGAGAAAAGCAATGTTGATAACACACAGTGTGGTTGTTTTTTTTTTCAGTTGCTGGTGAGCAGTGCTGGACAGAACCAGGGCAACTGACCTAAACTAGACAAAGGAATACTCATTCTATATGACAGCATACAAAACAAACTTGAAAACTGAAGGGAGTTGGCCAGGGGGAAGGCAATGCTTGGGGACCAGCTGTGCATCAGTCAGCAGGTGGTGAGCAATTGTGCTTGCATCACTTGCTTTGTGTATATATACATACATACATATTTGTAATAGTTATAATTTGGGCCCCTCACTACAAGAAGGACATCAAGGCTCTGGAGCGTGTCCAGAAAAGGGCAGCATAACTGATGAAGGGACAGGAGTACATGTGCTATGAGTGGCTGAGGGAGCTGAGTTTGTTCAGTCTGGAGAAGAGGAGGCTCAGGGAAGACCTTATAGCTCTCTACAACCACCTGACTGGAGAAGGTAGCAAGGTGGGGATTGGATTCCAGTTGCATCAGGAAAGGTTCAAGTTGGATATTAGGAAAAATTTCTTCTTCAGAAGAGCGGATAGGTGCTGCAACAGGCTGCCCAGGGAGGTGCTTGAGTCACCATTCCTAGAGGCATTCAAGAAATGCTTAATTTTGTAGTAAGAGACTTGGTTTAGTGGGAAAATACTGTGATGGATGGTTGGACAACATGATCTCTGAGGTCTCTTTTGATCTTGGTGATTCTATGACTCTACAATTTGATATCTATAATCCTTTATTCCTCTTCCTTTTTTCGTCTTAGTAAATGGTTTTCATCTCAACTCATAAGTGTTTGTGTTGTTTTTTTTTATTATTCTCTCCCTCCTCCCACTGCGGGGGAATCTGAGAAAACAACTGTATGGTGCTGAGCTGCTGCTGGGTTAAATCACAGCACCTAGCTTGACAGTTTTCAGTGTGTACATGGATGAAAGGCCTCCTGGGGATGGGGAGATGGTTGACTGTTCCTGGAAAACCTAACAACAATAACAAAGAAAAGTCAAATAACTACCTTCTGTAAATGGCTGCAATATTCCATTTCCCCTTTTGCTTCAACTTCTGAAAAAGTCAGTGTTTCTTATCTGCTGCAGACATCCTGAAGGAGTCTGTGTGAACTCTGTTTTCCTGAAAGCCTATGCTTCTCTATGAAGGTATGTTATCCATTAAGGCATCAGCGGACCATGGGAGATAGAAATATGGATGAAATAAGTGACGTCTGTTTCCTCCCTGCAGTTCTTTGTATTGGTGAGTCCAAGCACAGAGCATGATGGCTGTGAACAGCATCCAAGAAATCTCCAGTCAAACAGTGAAAAAGCACACAACAAAGTGGTGATTTCACATCTGACACTCCTACTGCAAGAGTGTAGTTTAAGCCTCTAAAAAAAGAAATCACTGTCTGAAGATTCTCTGAAACTCTAAGCTAATGAAGCAGTAGGGAATTTGAATTCCTACTGTCAGTAGAAAACGGAAAACCAAATCTTTTAACAGTCACAAAAATTGCAGAAGACAGCAAGGCAACGTGATCCCTGTTATGTTCAGACACGCATCTGAATGACTCCAGCTAATACTAAGAAAGGATGATAACTCTGGCATTATAAGTTACTTTAAACTAGTCAGTCCTTACTACAGTGGGAAATAAACACACTCAGTCGTGGAAATATCTTCTTTACTTTGAGAAACAAGAGCATGCAGTTTTTAAAACAAGAACATAGTAAACAATGAACAGGAAAGATGCTGCTAATCCAACCACTACTGTAAATATGAAAGCCCTTGAGTTATTTTTGTTCAAAATGCCATCCTACCAAAAGCCCTCACCAATCACAGACTTACAGCTAACTCCAGCACACGACACATCAGAAAGCATTTGAGATCATGCCTGATTCCACAGTGTAAGAGTTAAGGGCTCTGCAGTAATCAAAATCAGCCACTAGGGGGAATGTAGGTGCTAACAAAGTCGTTGCCCACTAAGTTCCAGTGTGAGCACGAGCAGGCATGCAAGCTATGCAGACAAGGTCTTGCTGGTTTCATGTTTTTTGCATGTATTTTCTCTGACCTCTTGCCTATGACAGATAAATTCCGGATGGGCTGATGAGTCAATACTTACCACATTTAACTCCTGAAAAGTGTAGAGAAGCACATCCTTCTGCATGTCCAACACATTTTTCCCCTCAGCTCCCTGCCTAATCCCACTCCCTAAGCCTAAAACTGAAGCATCTCTCAGCACACGCTAAAGAAAATGTATATTTATCAAAACATGTTCTAAAATGTATTTCAGCCAAATGGCCAAAAGGCAGGTTTAGAGGATGCAAACTTCTACAAAACAAATAAATAAAAAACAAATCCACTCTCACATCTCACCCTCTTTCAGGTGTCTGCCTCCTGCTTCAGCTATTTGAGTGATAGATAGCATCAGTGGCCCTTTTGCCCTCACAGTGTGTACCTAGTCTTCCTGGGCCTCTAGGCCACATCCCAAGTAAGAATCTGTTTATGTTCATCATTAATGGCCTTATCATATCTTCCAGAAATAATGTCAATCTCTTGCTTCAGCATAAGCATTCACACAGACTAATTAATGACTACAGTGAAATGTCAAAAATGCAATAGACAACTTTTGCTGTTCTGACTATCAGATACAGCTGTCTCTTAGCCAGACCACATTCTGCAGAGCTTTAGCAGTCCAATTTTATTTCAGTGACTGGTACAATCATACGAGGATTTTTCTTTCATGGCAGATTTGTAAGCAAATTGTTTTTACCTTCAAGCAACAAACCACAAATAGGCTTATGCTGGAAGGGTTGAAGCTCACACACCTGCAACCCCCTGCTATGGGCAGGTTGCCACCCACCAGACCAGGCTGTCCTGGCCCCCATCCCACCTGGCCTTGAACAGCTTCTAAGGTCAGGGCAATCACAGTTTTCCCGGCAATCTGTGCCAGTGCCTCACCACCTTCTGAATAAAGAATTTTTTTCCTAACATCTAATATCCCTTCTTTTAGTTTAAAGTTATTCCCCCTTGTCCTATCACCATCACGCTATATGAAAAGTCAGTCTCACTCCTGCTTCTAAGCTCCCCAGAAGTACTGGAATGCACTATAGTAAATGTGCTCATACACATATTTACAATCCATAACTCTGAATCAACTGAATCCATAACTCTGAATCCGTAACTGAATTAAACTGATTTGAAGCCAACCATTAGTCATTGCAACAGCACACTTCAGATTATCAATTCCAGTGCCAGACAAAATTCTACTTGCTTGGTGTTTGGGGTGGTTTTGTTTTTTTTTTTAATTTCTTCTTTGTGAATAAATGTTTTCTATTACAATGAACAGGAAAGGGAAGAACAAATTAGGCTCTCTCTTCCCATGAAAGGCTGGACCTGATAATCTTTTCCACTCTGAGTTGTTCTGACTTTATAATTCCAAACTGCTTAGGAACTGAAATTTTACAGGGTCCAACCAGAAAAGCTAGAAATAAAAGATTTTCTTTGCAACTGTCTCCTCTACTAATGATTCTCCGTGAAATGGATTTCAGGCATAAAAATCTTCCCCACTTTTTCTATATTAGCTATTTCAGACTGTGCATCCAGAAACTTTAAACTTTTGTACTAAGCATTTTATTTCAGCAGGAACAGGAAAAGAACAAAAACAAAAAAAACAAAAAAAAAAAAGAAGAAGAAAAAGAAAAAACAAACAAAAAAAAAACCACCAAAAGAATAATACTCCTTCCTCTACTATATTTTCTTAAAATCTTGAAGGTAAGACTTAAATATAATACATCTGTATTAAACCGGATTAGTTTATCTGTAGATATAGTAACTTATGCCTTAACTCAAGTTTCCCAAGCACAAAAGCTCTCTTGATTGAAATCAGATGACCATTAAGTACGTTACTAATCAAAATCAGCAAGTACTAAGTACTACTAAGTAAAATCAGCAGATAAATGAAAGTTTCTAGTTTGTTGAGATCGTATCCTCAGCACCAAGTTTTCCAAATTCTTGACTTCACACCGCACAAATTAAACTACACATGGCAATTCAAGGATTTTAACTTTTCAAATGACTATTTACTTCTAAAACAAATGATTAAAACAAAAAATCAAGGAGTTAGCATTACTGAATGTGTGGAACTAAAAAACTTTTTCATTACAAACAGAAAAAAAAATATTCAGTTGAGTTTTCACTTTTTAAGAATGCTACAAACTTCAAGAAGCACAGCTTAATGATTATGGGACGAGAAAACAAAGTACAGACCACAGTCCCCATGACAAATTAGATTCTAAAAGGTGAATTCATGTAACCTCTAGTTCTGTCCACCATTCTCATTTGATAGACCTTCAAATCTAACCTTAATAGAAGAGTGAAGGCTTCTGCTTGTATGATCCTTTTCCTAAAAAATTTTTGTAGCTAAGAAAAGAACTGGCATTTGAGCAATTGTTTCCATTATATCATGACAAACAAAACTGTTCTGAAGCCTAAAAGTTCACGGTATTAGCAAGAACAGTACAGGCAGAAAACAGTAAAATGTAAAATGTAAATATTTCATGCCGCTATTCATTACAGCACCTAATGAACTTAGAAAACTAATTCTTGGAAAACTGCCCATTTGTTTCATCAGCTGGGTGCAAGGCTTTACAACAACTAATTGAAGACCTATTAAACAGTACTTAGGAATTATCTTTGATAATTAAAGGACCGTGCTTAGTACATTACATTTTACCATGAACAGTTAAACGCAGCAGTTAATTACAGGCATACTGAAGTTAGGCTTCCAGTGGTTTTACATTTATGTTGTTTCATTCTGTTTCAGAAAACTAATCAATCTTCTATCAACAGAAGATAAAGAAAGGATAGGGGAGTGTTTGCCTGGTTTTTAAGAGGTTTCGTCATTTTATCCACACATACTCTCAAGCTAAAGGAAATATGAGTGACTCATGAACACCTGAGTACATAGAGAGGACTTAAAAGCTCAAGGAAAACGTCTCTGAAAAAAGAGCATTTTCTGTCTTGGTACACCCGTAAAGGAAATCAAGTTAGAAGGAATTAACATAAGTGTGACAACCAGAAAAAGTGATGTGACTTTTTCACAACACAACCAGCATTCTCATGGCAAGCTACCATTAGTAGGGGCTGCTTATTTGCCCACTGCACCTGGTTACCTGCTATGCTGAATTTAGTGACTACATTCAGAGAAAGTCTTTTCAGGCAAACCCGATCCTGAGGAAAAGTTTTGCAACATTAGGTTGGTGTCTGATGATCACCCTGCAGAGCACAAAGGAAACAGCAAAAGCATGCATCCGGGGGTTACAAAAGTGATAGACAATGCTCTTACCAGCCATTTGCTAACAGACTGGCTTAGTTGTAATGCAAACTTTAGTTTATTGTCCTCAAGAAGTTAACAGGAGACACTGGTGCCATGCCTTTCATACTAAGAGAAAGAAAGGGTTCTGACTAAGAAGAAGAATATCCGTTCTTGACGGGGATGATAAAGTTATATCCCCATCCACCCACAGTGTCAGTGTCCTCACTAAAAGACATCTGAGCAAACTGTCAGTGAATCACTGCAACATTTTAAAACAGAGACAGTAAAACATACTAAAATCTGCTAAGGATCAAACACAGGCACCTCTGAACAACAGGAAAAAAAAAAAAAGAGAATGTTACAATTTATTAACTTTGCATTCAAACGGCGCACAACTTGGTTCACCCTTCTCAATCACCAGTTTCCACGATGCAGAGAAATCCTAGGAACACTTGAACAAAATCCAGAAAAGGTTTTTGGACATGTTTGGCCGAGGTCAGCTAAGATAAACATGAGTGCCAAGGCACTCACCTTCGGGAAAAGAAGTAATTTCGTTTCATGATTTCTGTCTCTTCCATCACACAATTAATTCTGTAATGTGGAAACCTACATGAAAGCCACCTTTTCACACATCAAGGAAAGCAAAATACCTACTTATTTTACAGTTCTCAGAACATATCAGGAAATAGCCTCAAGCTACAGAAGGAGAAGTTCAGGAACAATTTCTTCACTGAAAGGGTTCTGAAGCCTTAGAATAAGCTGTCCAGAGAAGTGGCAGTCAACATCCCCAGGGTATTTAAAAGTCATGTAGATGTGGTTCTCAGGAAGAAAATTTAGTGGTAGATTTGGCAGTGCTAGGTTAACGACTGGACTTCATGATCTTAGAGGTCTTTTCCAGCCTAAATGATTCTACGTTCTTCCAGAATTTAACTACTGACAACATTCATACACAACTTTTAATTTCACCAGTGTATTGGCAAACTTCTCTTTCAGGAAGTTTCCTTCCTTAGCACTTCTGTAAGTTCAACAAATTGCACAGCATCAGCACAGTAAAGTTAATAGCTGTTTCATTTTCCTACTGCAGTCATACAGTGACAGAAAGCTTCATGAAAACAAAACAGCACTTTGTTAAACATTGCTAGAGAACAAGAATCAGTTAAGACTGAAAGAACATTTACCTCTGCACCAACTATAATTCTTCGCAAAGCTCAAAACAAGTTCTAGATAAAATAAACAAATGGAAACTAATATAGGTTGGTATGTTTAGCAATGAGGATTAGTACATTAGTTTAAGAACCAACATACTAGTTAGCAAAATGAATCCATAAGAAATAGTTCTAAAAACTTTCTGTCCCAGCTTTAGAGGGTGAATAGCCTTATTTTCATAATAGAATACTTCTATGTTTTGTCTCAAAACATGTAAGGACATTTTCTTCAGATTCCACACGCACCATTTTTATAAACTGGCTATGTCCTATTAAGAAATAGAATGTTCCAAACCGGGGAAAACTGGATGGAAGTGGGTCAAAGGCTCCAGTGATTAAGCTGATGTTGAAGAAAAGGGAAGAAATAGGTGGGCACTTGACCATCCTAGATACCACTGAACATGCCCAAAGAGGCATTAGCACATATCTAGAGTCCTTGAAAGAAAATGAATATGTATGCCAATGCACTGTGTAGGTATGTCTTAACTGTTCAGATGTAGAACCTGAACTCTAAGAGGGTGTGCTTGTCATGTTGCCCAGTGCACATGTGAAGAATAAAGAAATGTCACTTTCTAACACCACATTGGAATTAAGACTTTTCTTCACAGATTTCAGATGACAATGGCTTCTAAGAAGCAAACTGATACAGAAGGTGTCAAAAGGGTCAAATGCTCATTTGAAGAGCTCCTGTCTCTGTTTCAAGGCAAGCTGAAATACACCTAGATCACCTCTGATAAGACCATCCCATTGGTTGTTCAAAAGGAATTAGAAATAAAAAATTCCAGCTACTCACAAACCCTGAGACAGGAAATGAAGTTGTCCAAGACTGACTTCATGACTTGTTCTCTCAGTGTGCAAGAATCCCACCTTAATTTCCTCCACATCTAATTGAGCATATTGCTTCTTGCTACAAGACAAAGAACTGGTACATAGTTAAGCTTCTCATCAGTTTTCTCACAACAGAAGAATGCACGTCTGTCATCATTTTTAACAGAACTGTTCTTCAGCTTGAACAGTACCTCCAAGCTGTCATCACAAGCCACGTTTCCACATCCTCTGCATCCCTCTGATCCCATCCCAGTTCCTTTAAGAGTTTTCTAAGAAGCTAGCACACACAGCTCAGTTTCTGTTGGAACAGCCCCCCAAAAAATAAATAAATAAAATCTTTAATATGTGAATAAGCATTCCTAAATTCACTTAGCCTGCAGACTTCTTTAAACCAGTTAGCAGGTATGGAAGGAAGATTAATTTCTGCTTTTCACCAAAAAAAAAAAAAAAAAAAAAATGCAATGACATGGGAACAGGCAAAGCACTTGCAATGTGGCCCAAAGTTTTCAATATTGAGTGGCACATAGCACAAAGTTTTCCAAACTTCTGCGTTATGTGCTAAAAAAACACTGGAAAGGAGGGGCTGGCTGCTCTGCGTTACCTGCCAGCAGGAAAGCTCAACAGTGCTCCCAGAAGCCAGGCACTGGTCTCTGCCCAGAGCTGCCAACACCATCCCAAACACTTCACCAGGAGCAACAAACCAGTAAACGACAAAAACACTAGCAGTGCTGTTTTGAGAAAACTTCAGCCCCAGAGCAGAGCAAGGATTCAGGGAGGTGTAACAGAGGACCAGAAATAGCCTAAGGTCTATCTGTCCTGCCCCAGGAGCTTGGCTTTGCATGGGAATGAGGGTAAATGATCTGCAGAGCCAGGAGTGGTGAAACAGCACAACTGGATGTGCTTGCACAGCACTTGCCTTCAAACTGTATGTAAGCCACTGTAGGCTGTAATGGGGGGGCTGTCTCCCACTCGCTTCTGGAGAGGAGGAGTGGGGTCTCAGGACCATAACTGTAGTAAAATCCTGTAAATCTACCCTAAGGACTTGTTTCCTCCTCAGTGGAGAATATTCTAAGTCCTTTTTGTGACAGATGCCTAAGGCTGGCATCACTTATTCTTCTTTCAAGATTTGTTTCTCCACCAACCATTACAAAAAGTTCACTGACGGGATATTTACCTCACACTTTTCCCACAATAAAATAGAATCAGTAGAGAAGGGATTGTATTTGGGACACTGTATCTTTATTATAACCCAGCACGTGGCGAGGCCTTTGGGCACCTGCAAACAAGAACTCCTTAGAAATCCAAAGTGAAAAGTCACACAATAGAAAGGGAAGCACCTCAGAGTGAAACAACAACAACAACGAAATCTAACAGTCTCACTAAAGATTGAGGGGCAAGATGAAAACAGGTATGGAGATTGATGGTGCTACTGGAGTTACAGACAGGCTTCTCCATAAATACGGCAGGAGCTGAGCCACAGAGAGGCTGAAGACAGCCACGGGAGCCTGGGGCAAGAGGGATGGGAAAACGCAAAAGAAACCCTCAGAATACGGATACGACCATGGCACTGCGTGAACATAAAACAGAAGGGCACAGAGAAGAACATTTAAACTACCTGCAGGCGAGAGCGGCGTGAGAAAGCTCCGCTATTAGAAGAACCAGTTTCTGACTGTGTTAGACTGCCAGTTTTGAAAATGTGAAACTGGGGAAGTGCTGAAGAGACTTTAAAATCATACCACTGATGAGAAAAAGTCATTATGGTGTACTTATGCCAGTCTGATTTCAAATCCTAACAGCCTAATACCAAAGATAACATGAGGAGTCAACATCCCTGGAAGTGTTCAAGAAAAGAGTAAATGTGGCACTCAGTGACATGGCTTAGTGGGCATGATGGTGAAGGGTCAATAGTTGGACTAGATGATCTTGGAGGTCTTTTCCAACTGTAATTTTATAATTCTATGATCTTAACTTAATAGTGGCAAAGAAACGGCTTCTTTATTTTAGTATAACTGTAAGGCAAAGTTTTGATCACAGAATCACAGAGGAGTTTAAGTCAAATATGACAGCTTGTGATTTTTTAAATATGTGCCACAGGGGAATTTGGGCAGTGAATCTATTTAAAAAAAAAAAAAAAAAAAGTATGCCATTACAACATAACTAAGACTACTTCCAAGACAACAACAACAAAAAACAAGCACAGACTTAACTCTACATGGTAGACCAATAGGAGATTGTCAGTGACAAGAGTTCAGAAATCACTTTCAGCACTGGGGTTGCACAACCAGTGTTTATAGAAAGAACAGATCTGGTCACAGACAGGAAGAGCCATCTGTCACACTGCTCTGTCACCACTCTTCAAGTTCAGCCATCTGACCCCCAAAAAAACTGCTGCAGTACTCCAAGTCCAAGTGGTTCCAGTCAGAAGGTACGCTTACAACAAACTATGGAAAACACTGCAGATTCCAGCTCCAGCAAGGCTTCTTTTTCAGACTAAGGTTCAGTTGAAGAAAATCAGTGTGCAGACTGATAGACTGAGCAGCCTGATACTAGAAGTTACTCTGGAAACAGAACCAAGGAACCAAAGCCGAGCAGAAGGGAGAGGAAGCAAAGCAAGACCCGGCATATACAAAGCAACGGCTGTTAAAGAACACAGAACTGCTACAAGAATTCAGAATGACTGGGGAGATCGGTAAAACCGAGCTGAACTCAGAACACAGCCTGGAAGAAGCTGCGTGCCCCTCAGCAGAACCTGCTCCGACTCGCACACAACGAGCCGAACTCAGCGACAGCCTGCCTGCTCCCGAACAGCCGACCCGGAGAGCAGCACGCGTGCGAGGTGCGTTACAAAGTCGCGCAACAGGCTGGAACCGAAGCGCTTCCGAGGCAGCGCCCCGTGACCGGCCCCGCTAAGGGACCGCGGCCGCTCCGCCCGCGCCTCAGCCGGGCCGGGAAAACTCCGCCGCCGAGGAGCGGCCGCAGGTGAGGAGCTGAGGCGCGACCCCCGGGGCGGGACGGGCGGCCGCAGCCCCACCCGGGCCTACGGCCCCGCGACCCACCTTGAGGAGGATGGAGGGCGGCAGCTGGTTGATGTCGGGCGGCGGCGGCGGCTCCCGGCAGCCGTCTCCGGGCTGCTCCAGCGGCTCCTCGCGGCCCGCCTCGCCGCTCCGCTCCTTCCCTCCCTCCTGCTCCCTCTCGTCCGCGGCCCCGCCGCTCCCCGCGCCGTCGGCGGCCGAGGGCAGGGCGCGGGGCTGCGGCTCCGCGGGGCACTGGCAGGCGGCGGCTTCGGGCTCCGCCGCGCCGGCGGCGCAGCGCGGCTGCTTGCAGGGGGGGCAGGCGGGCAGGCCGGCCCCCTTGCGCTTGCACACCATCTCGGAGACGGCCTCGCCGGGCGGCCCGGCCGGCCCCAGGAGGCCTCGCACCGGCGAGGGCAGCAGGCCCGAGAGGAGGAGGCGCCGGCAGCGGCCGCGCGGCTCCCAGCAGGCGGCGGGCGGCAGGCGGAGGAGGCGGCGCGCGGCGCGCTGCTCGGCGGCGGCGAGGGCCGCGTAGGGCGGCGGCGGCGGGTCCCCGGCGGGCAGGGGCGGCTCCGGGGCGGGCGAGCTGGCGCCGTGCACGATGAAGCAGAGCATGCAGGGCCCGCGCAGGAAGCAGCTCCGGCTGCGCGGCGGCACCTTCCTCCCGCGGCGGCGGCGGCGGCGGCCGGCGCTGTCCCGGCTCAGGCTGCTGGCCTCCTTGGAGAGCAGGTGGCCCATATAGGAGGCGGCGGCGGCGGCGGCGGCGGAAGGGCCCGCGGGGCGTCACCTGCGGGCGGTGGCGGCCGCTGTCATGCTGCCGGAGGGGGCGGCAGGTGGCGGCGCCGGGGCGGCGGGGCTGGTTCCGGGACGCGGAGCCGGGAGGGAGACGCTTCCGCTACCGCCGCCCCGACCTTCCCCGCGGGACGCGAGGAGGCGGCGCTGCGGAGGGACCGCCGCCGCCCGGCGGTGCTGCCGCCAGCGGCCGGGCCGGGAGCCGCCGCCGGAGGGACGGCCGGGAAGGGCCCGGAGGCCCGGCGGCCTCCCTCGGCTGGAGCCGGGGCCTCCCGGAGCGGCCTGCGCAATCCCGGGCTGCCCCATCGCGTGCGGTGCGGCGCTGCGCCGCGTGTGCGCAGGTAGAGCGCGGGCGCGGTGACTGCGCGAGAGGCGGCTGTGAATACGCGCGTGCCGGCGGGAGCTGCGGGTGAAGTTGCCCTGCGGCCGCGCTGAGACGCTCCGGCCCCGCTCTGCTCCCGGGGGCGCGCGGCTGCGATGCGCGGGGCCCGGAGTAAGGCTGAAATTAATCTATTGGTCAGAGCCGGTGGGGAAGAGGACAGGAGTGCAGGCGAGACTTTTGCGGGCAGCGCAAGCTGAGAGACTGATGAGAGAGTTCACCTTTCAAAGCCGCCTCTTCTCTAACAGCGCCTTCTTCACAGCTACGCGCTCCAGCGCGTCCCGTTCCTGCTGCTTCGAATCGCTGACCAGCACCTTTGCCCCTGTGCTGTACTTTATTGCAGTTTCTCGGAGAGTGTACATCTTTGCAAATGTGGGCCGCGGCGCTCTAATTAGTACTGTCCGCAGCAAATTAATTTTCAGTGTTTCAGCATTCAGTTCTAAATTACTGTCGTAAAATGACTTGCACGTGTGGGTTTAAATATATGCAGGACTTTGCCTTCAGTAAAAGGTGTTCGGGGAGGGAAGAGACCAGCTGTAGTTAGGATATATGTGGTGCGGTGTCGGTATTTAGTAATGAAGGGCCACGGCAGAAGTGTGCAGCGCCAAGTACTGTGAACGAAATCTTTGGGCCTGTTGCCCAGGAAAATGTTGTGTGAGGATTAAAATACCTGTGGCACTAAATTCGTTTGATTCCTGTGTTATTAAACTTCAACCATTCAGTAGAAACGGGCTAGCCGAGAAGAATTGGAATTAGAAGATTACTGGATAAAAGTAGCATAATATTTTATCAGAATTTTTAACTCACTGACGTCCATCAATATAAATTGCAGCAGATTTTGGCAAAAATCTGGCAAGTCTATTCAACCCTCAGATTTAAATTTATTATTTTAATAAGAATGAATTCAGCTTGAAAAGGTCATGGCAGTTAAAGTCAAGCACTCAGGGTGCAGAAACAGCATTCAGGATAAATGCTTACAGCATCGAATATTCCAAGTAAATTAGCTGTGGCTGTGCCAATTGTGGCTTTGTCTTTACTTACATGATCACGTAACTGCAGTAATTTTGGGAAAGGTGGCTGACTTCTCTGTGTTGCTTATAGTCTTATAGTCCAATATTGTCCCATTATTTTAAACTATATACATACAATATATGTATACGTATAAATCACATATGGAGTTCTTCCTATTTCTGAAATATTTGCCTTGATATGATCCACTTCTTCTGCCTCCTTTTGAAATAAGTTGACTTGCCCAGAACGCAGACAGGAATTTTATCATCTCTTCTAGTCTTGCCTTTCCTAAGTAATTTCACCTTTGGATAATTTTTCCACATGATTCTTTTCCTTTTGAATCTTGTCCTTGAGCTTGGTCTGTTGCTGAAGGGGTTTGTTGCAATAGAGATTTTGGAATGCAAGAAAGAAAACAGATAATAAGTGGTAATTTTTCACAAGCTACTCATTCTTTTTGTACTCTATCACTTAGTAACAAGATTTTGGCCCTAAATATGGCAACAGAACTGTTCCACCAGTTTTATAGGCAGATATTAGAATCATAGAATCATTTAGGTTGGACATATAAGATCATTAAATCCAACTGTTAGCCTGGCACTGACAAGTCTACCACTAAACTATGTCGCCAAGCACCATATCCACACATCTTTTAAATACCTTCTGGGATGGTGAGTCCACCAATTTCTTGGGCAGCCTGCTCCAGCATTTTGTAATCTTTGTTGTGAAGAAATTTTTCCTGGCAGCGTATCTAAATCTCCCTGGTGCAGCTTGAGGCCATTAAATCTCAACCTATCACTGTTAAGTGGGAGAAGAGGCCAACCCCCACCTCACCACAAGCTCCTTTCAAGCAGTTGTGGAGTGTAATGAGGTTTCCTCTGAGCATCCTCTTCTCCAGGCTGAACAATCTCAGTTTTTTCAGCTGCTCCTCATAAGACTTGTGCTCCAGACTCCTCACCAGTTTTGTTGCCCTTCTCTGAACATGTTCCAGAGCCTCAATGTCTTTTTATAGTGAGAGGCCCAAAACTGAACACAGCGCTCAATATATGGCCTCATCAAAGCTGAGTACAAAGGGAGGATCACCTCCGTGCTCCTGCTCACTTGACTGATACAAGCCAGGATGCTGCTGGGCTCCTTGTCCACCTGGGCACACTACTGGTGCATGTTCAGCAGAGTGCTGACCAGCACCCCCAGGACCTTTTCCACTAGTGACCATTCCAGCCACTTTGCCCGCAGCCCGTAGCATTGCATGGGATTGTTGTGTGCAAGGTGACAGCTATGTCAGTAAATCCTTTCTGCTATTATTACAGTTAAAGGTCTGAAGGTTTTAAGTAAGAAAAAGCATACTCCCACTTTTCTTTCACTTGACAGAGCCATGTTTCCAAACCTAAGTGTATATCAAGATATAGAAATAAAGAAAAAAATACTATTATTTCATAAAAGAGTGTTTGCGTGATCATTTATTTGGGAACTATTAATGAATTACTCACAAGATACATACATCAGGCAAGAGGGCTTGTCTAGGTTATATTTAAGGGTCCTGTTCAGTGGTTTTATGATTCTAAAACACATGAGAAAATATATGACTGTCTGGAGGTGGTATTTGATGGGCAAAGCAAGAATCTCCATGCCCATACTTGAATATGCATGCCATGTTAGCTGGTGTATGGATAATTTATTTGAAAATTCAAAGAAACTATAGTATGTTAATCTCAACTGAAGATAATGAATTGCTGAGACTATTAATTACCTATAATGCTTTTCTACTCACGAGACTTCTGAGTACCTTGAACACAAGAAACTGGGAGAGGGATTTTTTTAAAACTTTTTCTTAAGAACTTTTCCTTCCCCATCCCCTCTGCCAAAAAGCCAAGCTATAAGGAGAAATACTTGAAGATTTAAAAAGTACAAAGGGCATGGCAATATTCAAAAAAAGAGCAGGTAACAAATTGTTCAATTAATCTGATTCAAATTCTGCCAAGTATCTGTCAAGTGAGCTTTTTTAATATTTTTTCTAATTTTAAAAATTTTGCATAAAGCATGTATAAAACATGGGTGAGTGTGTTCCTAACAGCACTTCAGAACTACTCAGAGAAGCATTTCCTGCATGATTAGTATTATGTCTGCAGTCATCATGTTCGTTAACAGTTTAAGAGGTTATACAAGATCTCAGTGGGATAGAATTAACTTCTTTCACAGCACCCTGTATAATGTTATATGTTGGGTTTGTGAATAAAACAGTGCTGCTAGCACCCCAGGGCTCTGGCTGTTTCTCAGTAGTGCTCGCAAAGACTCTCTATTTCTCACTCTGAGCAAGTAGTCTGGGTAGGAACATAGCTGAGATGGCTTACCCAAGTAGGACAGAGGGATATTCCATTCCATATAACTTCATGCTCAGCATTAACAACCCAGGGATCTTTCAAGTTAGCCTTTCAACAGAGACTTGCTGGGGCATGGGTCTGCTTGTGGGCGATGGAGAGCAATTGCCTTTGTATCTTTTGTTTGATTTTCTGGGTTGTTTTGTTTTGTTTTCTTTATTTCTGGGTTGTTTGGTTTTCTTTATTTGTTTCTTTGCCTGTTTCCCTCTTTTCTTCACTTATTGTACTGAAGAACAACAATTTTCATTGTTGGTCTTCCTGTTCTCTCCTGTCTCCCAGGGGATGGAGCCAGTTCTGCTGGCTGAGTGCAATCCACATCAGAAGTAAAACATACATTCAATATCAGTAAAACGACAGGTAGTACTAAGAATTGTGACATAATGACAAATGAAAGCAGAACAGTCAGAAAAAAATGTCATATGAATTACCAGTTAATTTTTGAAGTACAGAAAAAAACACATTTTTTTTTTTTCTTCAGATTTACATTAAGACAGATTTATTCACTGATTCACAGAATCATAATGTTTGGAAAAGACCTCTAAGATCATCTAGTCCAACCATCCACCCATCTCCACCATATCCCTCAGTGCCACTACCATACATAGCACCTCCAGAGACAGTGACTCAGCCACCACGATGGGCAGCCTGTTCCAATCAATTTCTTCTCTTTTTGAGAATAAATTTTTCCTCATATTTAACCTCAATCTCCTCCAGTGAGACTTGGGTGCATTCCCTTTCATCCTATTACTAGTTACATGCGGAAAAAGTCCAACCTTCACCTCCCCACAACCTTCTTTCAGGTAGTTGTAGGGAGCTATCGATAAGCTCTTCCCTGAGCCTCCTCCAGACTAAAAAATAACAGTTCCCTCAGCCACTCCTCACAGGACTTGTGCTTCAGACTCTCCACAGCTTCATTACACTTCTCTGGACTTGCTCCAGAGCCCCAGTGTCTTTATAGTCTTTATCTGTGAACATGCCTCTTGTTTTTATTGTCTCTCAATTTTCTGGATCTCTATGAATTCTTCCTTGGATAAATGTCTTCAGAAATGTTAATTGAATATGTTAGTAATTTTTCACTCTAGAAGATGACAGGTTGAAAACCAGTAGCAACTCAGGTGGCAGAATATCTTTTGATTATGGCGGTATGACTCTATCATTTTCTTACTTTTTTTAATCCTCACAAAACAAGGATCTCTCATAATCAATCCAACCTCCTTTGTCAAATTTTCAAGTAATGAATAGCTTCTAATTTATATTTGCTACTGCACATTTTATTCTGCCTCCTCTGCTCATCTGTTATATTGATATTTTAATTTACTGAATGCATTTCAGCACTCTGTCAGGATTAGGTTTTAGCCAATTCTGTCATTAATTTGTAGCATTATGGTTTTCAGTCATCTGATGAACATTTTGAAAAGAACACCAGGATGCAGTCCCAGTCAGTGTAATTCAGCTGCCTTCAGACAGTTCCAACACTTTATCACATACTCCAGGGGACTGAGCAAAGGACTGAGGGCTGATGGATACAGTATGGCCCACTGGAGCACAGGTGCAGACCAGGTGGGTATTTTAGCTGCTGTATGTTGTCCCATGTTTAGGCAACTGAATGTCTAACTGACTACTATGGAATGCCTTTTTTTGCCAATCAGTAATCCGTTGAGAAACAATATGCTTTCTTTTGTGAAACCCTACCTGTTCCATTATGTTTACTATAAATGCTCCGTATGTCTGGTTTTCCTCATTTCATTCTTCTCGGTGTTTTTGCCACTCTTTTCTCAGAACAGCAGTATTTTGTGCAGCTATGCCATTGTCATGAAAGTTAGCAAACCTAATGTGCATCATAAATTATAGCATTGCTGAAGCTGCTCCATGTAACAAGGTATTTCAACACCGTAACTAGGCAAGTTACAAGCCAGTGGTGCTATCAGGGTTCTGTGGAGGCCTGGGCACAACGGTCCACAGAGATTTCCCATGACAGTATAGGGCAGCAGCTCAGAAGCTGTGGCCAGACATAACTTTTATCCACAGATTAATAGCATTATTTTCAACTGTCTTTGTTACTTAAACATGAATGCGTGTGTCTAGTCATCTGGCTTTTTCCATTAACTAGGTTTTTGCAGTTCCCCAAGGATTTACAATCAGGCAGTTGGAGAATGCCACCTTCCTTCCACTGCTTTCTCTCTTCAACTGAGAAAAAACTCAGATCTCTCAGAGCACTGTCCTTTACTGTGGTGAAGGCAAATTCTCTTAATGCAAAAGGAGAATGGTTTAAGTGCCAGAAATAAGCTTTAATTTTAACTTAGCTTTTTAATAATCTAGGCAAGACATGTATGTATATAGCTAGGGAGACTATAAACCATTTTTTTCAAGGTAATAAACTGTTGGGTTTGTCGTTGTTGTCAATTGTTTTGTTTGTGTTTTCTGATACTTTGAACAAATTTTGTATGACCATAATGAATGACAAGTGAGAAGCATAAAAATTGCAGGCTGCTTCTGTTCAATGCAAGGTTTTTGACACTGGGTGTCACTATTGTTTCGTGCAAGGGAAGACGTTAACTACTTGCTGTAGAAGTAGAATGAGCTGTTACATGGCTGAGCATCTTTATCAGCTGTGAAGTCTGCAATGCATTAACTTAAGAAAGAAGATATAGCTAATAGCGCATTTCTTCATTATTACAGCTTACATCTCATGAGATTAGAAGTCATAAAGCCAGTAATGTTGAAAGCCTAAAAACTATTCAAACTAACACGGTCTAGGAATCAAGCAGTAAAATCTCTTCCATTTATGATATTATTAAAGATTTATTACATATATAGAAGTAGATTTTGACATTTTTCAATGTTATGTCTGTGCATATTTGAATCAGGCGCACATACTTATGACCCAAGACTAGAACTGCATTTAATTTTTAAGCTGCCAAGGAACACAAGAGATTACATTTTTTAAAAGTCATTATGATATTCTACCACAGAAAACCCAAGAGAGAGATGAGCCTCATTTTCTAAGGCTCTTTTTGTGCACTTCCTGTTCTGAAGACCTTGAAATCTGTATTGAGATGTAGTGGAAAATTGGTAATGTGAAAGTAGAAAGTCATCCTGCACATAAGGGTTATCCCTGAGGAATGGGAGATGATTTTGTTTTAAGACTGAATGGCTTAATATCTCTGTGTGGAGAGATGAAGACTGTGTACGTATTTATCATGCTGTTAATCAGATTTTGTCTTTTCAGAATCTATATAAATATACAGGAAGAAACATCCACAGTAAATTAATTTTGCCATCATGTGCAGTGATACTGCATAATTCTGTTAACTATGGTTATCCAGTTCCATTTTAAAGCTAGTTATCTTTCTCGATCGCAGAACTATGGAAAAGCTGTATAATTTTATCATATTTCATGATTGGATATCACCTACTTGTCTTCAGATAAAATTTATTCATGATCAGTTTAGCTGCCGATTTCATCCATTTTATGTTAGTTTACATCACATCTGCAACATAGTCTACAAAGCTCTGGGATCGATATTACCTTGTTCTTTCAGCTTTGGAGTATTAACTGCTATCAATTGCTTTTTATCTCAATGTAAGCTAAAACAACACTGAAAGATACCAAAGAGCAGGAAGTCTGATTACTGTATTACGCAGTTGACATGTTGGTGTGTGTGCATATATGACTGATAAGCAGTTAGGTAACAGAGTAAACAGGAAACTAGCTAGTAAAAGCATTAATGAGGTTTAAACACTACTGTGATATTGATCTAACAGGGATGTGCAGACTGGTTACAGAAATAAGGCACTTAAGATAAACAGCACAACTTGATCACATGGGAGTGAAAAGAACTGAAGCCTGAGTGCCTGCTTCATATACAGAGAGGATATTAATTAGATAAACAGGTGATAGAAAATGGTATGTAATAAGGAGGTGAAAGGTACCATAAATTCTATATGAAGGAAAACTGTGCTTTGGACTGAGTTGTTGGATGCCACTGCACACTGTTTGTTTACCAACACTCATTATTGTTGTTGTTACTTCTGATACTACCCAAAAAAAATCAGGGCTTGGATAGATTGCATGGCTGAATGTTATGTAAAATCCTTTCTGAGAGACAGGAAAATACTCTGGAGCAATGAATATTAATACTGTGTGCAATATGAAAGTCCACCTCTGGAATACCCAAGTTAAGGTCCCAGAATCCTTAGCAGAAGCCACTGGGAGATTCAGAAGCTCTTTTGTAGAGAGGTTACCTTGAAGCTCTTGTTTTTGTCTGTGTTATCTGGATGTCTATTTTGCAGCTTCACTTCTTTTCTGCTTGCTCTTTTTCTATTCATACAGAAGACTATAGAAACTCAGTGGAAAAGCAATCATGACTGAAACAAATAAAAAAGAAAATAAGAATATGTGCTGTTGAAGCATATATGTACAGTAAAGGCTGCAGATAAGTGATAAAGCTCATAATAAATTGCACAGAAATCAGACTTAGTACGGAGAACTTTGTCAAAAAGAATGTGAACAGAAGTTTCCATATCCTCCATCCGTGTAGATCTGTGGTTTATAACAAGATACTAGGGTGCTAAAGTTATTCCAATAAGAGGCAGTAAGATCTCCTTACCTAGCAGAATGCATTGAGGAGAATTATAAGCTCATTAAGATAGGGACTGGAGTCAGCTGGAATTTTGAGAAGGATCTATCTGCATTTTCTCTTCTAAAAATAATAAATAAATAAATAAATAAATAAATAAATAGATAAATAAATAAAATAAGACTTTTGCAATTATACAGCTGTATTTTACTGGGGCACAACAAAAGCAACATCATTTTTAGGCAGAAAAACTTGCACCTGCTGGATGAGACCTAAAAATCTGTACGAGACAATCTCCTTTCTGTACTCTGTGTTCTTCTAGAGCTGGTCTCTCCAGAAACTTTTAGATACCACCTGGACTGCAGGCACTTCATGAGGGGAATGGCAAAGAGACACTGTAAGTCTTTCTTTTGAAAGCGCTTTCTATGACCTGCCTTTTAAAGAATACTATGCAGCTGCCTCACCATCTAGCACTTCTTGCCCATCCCATCCCATCCCATCCCATCCCATCCCATCCCATCCCATCCCATCCCATCCCATCCCATCCCATCCATCTGTTTCTTGAGCTGAGCTATCTCCAAGTTCATCTTAGCATTTGCTCAGGCAAAGTGCAGGTGTTGGGAAAAGTAGCCAACCACCCTGCTGCCTTTTCCACAGAAAATTACAGAGTCAAAGAATCATAGAATCAAAGAATGGTTTGAGTTGAAAGAGACCTTAAAGATCACCTACTTCCAACTCCCTGCTGTGGGCAGGGTTGCTAACCAATGGATCAGACTGTCCGGGGCCCATCCAGCCTGGCCTTGAACACTTCCAGGGATGAAGCATCCACAGGTCTTCTGAGCAGCCTGTGCTAGTGCCTCACCACCAGCTGAGTGAAGAAATTCCTCCTAATATCTTATCTAAATCTCCCTTCTTTGAGTTTAAAGCCATTCCCCCTTGTACTGTCACTATCTGCTCATGTAGAAGCTGGTTCTCCTTCCTGTTGATATGCTCCCTTGATGTACTGGAAGGCCACAGTGAGATATCCTTTAAGTCTTCTCCAGGCTGAAAAAGCCCAGCTCCCTCAGCTTTTCTTTGCAGGAAAGACATTTGATAAATGACAAGACAGTAAGACAGAGATGGTCCTGTACTGCATGAGAGCTGCTAAGGAATTCCAAATGCAGAAGTGAGGAAAAAGATAAGGGAGGAAAAAGAAAAAGGATCCGAGTTGATATTCACATGGGAAGCTGGCACCCATGTAAATGCATGCCACTACTGTGAAATTATGATTGACATAGCCTATCATTTATCTGAAGTTATGGAGGCATATTTGGCCATGTAAACTTTATCCATAATTTTACACAGTAAAAGTGTGTGTTACTTCAGCAACTTTTTATGATTAGGCTGAACAAATTCTCATCCAGTATAGCAGCTGGAGGAAAAGACAGTGAATAACTTTCAGTTGTCTTCACTTTTAGCTGACTGTGTTTTGTTTTCTGTGACCATTAGAGCAAAGTGTAGGTTTGGTATTTCAAAAGCATTATTTTGACAAAGCAATTTGCCTTTATTGTGTATGACTCTCCTAATGTTGAAAATTTGGTAATTGACGAAGCTTATTATTTTGGATATACTAGTAGCTAGTAACTGAAGACTGTCACAGTTTAGATCACTTGCATAAATTATCACATAGAATATGAGGCAAGGCAAGTGACATCATAAAATTTTACATGAAATACATAGACACCTTTGTTTGTCCTTGGCCCTTTGTACAGCACATAATGATAATGCATGATTGTTTTGCCTCCCTACCACTTACCCCTTCAGGTATCACTATCTGATATTTGGTGATACATTACAGATACGTATGTAGTTTCATACGGACTTTGATTCACAAAAATTTACAATGTCAAATTTTCATATATCAAAGAGCAAAATGTAAGTCACTAAGGATCAGAAGTGTATTCAGTACCCAGTGAAGAGTTCTTGCTCCTTGAAGACCAGAGGCAATTATCCCACAGAGATGAAACTGCGACTTATAATTCAAGAATATTGATGTTTCATGTTACAAACCTCGTGGTAAGGGAAGGAGGTACCCAAGAAGAACTACTTAGAACCACTGAACACCTGAGAGCTCTATTTATTATTTTACAAGTTTGAATAAGGAAATTAATAAAGAGAGTGTAGGAGAGACTAAAAGCATCATTTTTTTCCTTACACAAAAGATTGAAGCAGAGGTAAGAACAAAAACATTTGGAAAATAGTAGGACGAGGCCAGTTTTTATAGTAAGCCCAGAGAAGAAAGAGAAATTGAGGAGAATCTGGCCCTTACACTGAAAACAAAATAGAGATTCGAACCTTTGTCTATACAGCAGGGGAGATTCGTATCTGAGTCTCTCTTTCAGGATTAATGATGAATGATGAAACTGGGGAGTAGAAAATTTTTGAAGCCGTTATGTGTTTGATGAATTATACTGTAACTTTTCTAAAGATACTGTTCTTCTGCAAAGAAGTGACTCTTTGCGGTGGGTGGGAGGAATAACTTCAGAGAGTAAGTTCCCCAGCACACTGGCTGTCTATGAAGACATAAAAGAATATTCCCACACAGGGAGGAGAAGAGACTTTCTCTAAGATAGAACGAATGCTCATGCTTAGTAACAGATCTCAATTTTAATGACAACAGTAAAAGGCTCCTCAAACAAGAAATGAAATGTCATAAAATATAATTTGTAATTTGACTTTTCCTTCAGATGATATTATAGAATATGAAAAGTCTACCTAATTCTAACTGACTGACTTGCTTGTTTGAAAATGGAAGTCAGGATCCAGCTGCTCTTGACTTGCAATTTGTTGGCTGAAATTCTCATTTGTTTGTATTGAAGACAACATGTATGTATAGTCATATCATATCTTGCTGGTGCAGTAAGATAGCATCAGCAATTCATATTATGAAAAAAATATTTCAGGAAAAATTTAAGCATGCGATCTGGCACTCTAACATGGAATTAAAAAAAATAAAAATAAAACAAATCACAATTAAACATATGTCTTATTGTTAAATGAAAGACTTAGCCACTTATCTGCACAGTTACAGACATAATATATAACATACACAGTATACATATAGTATATAACATATACAGTATACACAGACATAGTTTATGAACAGTTGGGTGAGATCTAAGGGTAACTCTTCCTTGTTCTTTTGGGGGACTTCAACTTCCCAGGCACCTGCTGAATTTATAGTATAGCAGATATGGAACAGTTCCGGAGGTTTCTAGAGTGTGTAGGAGATAACTTTCTGACACAGCTGGTGAAGGAGCCAACGAAGGGAAGCAAAATCCTGGACCTGCTGTTTGTTAATAAAGAAGGTCTTGTGGGGGGTGTAAAGGTTGGAGACCATCTGGGCCATAGTGATCATGAGATACTAGATTTCTTGATCCTTGTTGAACCATGGAGGGGAGTCAGCAGAACTGACACCTTGTACCTCTGTGGGGCAGACTTTAACCTTTTTAGGACCATGTTGAAAGGGCCCTTGGGAGGTAGTTTTGGAGAGCGTGGGAGCACGGGAAGGCTGGGAATACTTTAAGGAAGTAATTTTAAAGTATTCTGACCATCCCCAAGTCATGGGAGACGAACCAATGGGCAAGGAGGCCGGACTGGCTGAACAGAGACCTTTGGCTGGAACTCAAGAACAAAAGTTTATGGTCTCTGGAAGAGTGGGCAAGCAACATAGGACGATTACAGGTATGTAGTGAAGCTGTGCAGGGAGAAAGTTAGAAAAGTCAAAGCCCAGCTAGAACTGAATTTGGCTACTAAGGTAAAGGACAACAATAAATATTTTTATAAATACATCAACAGTAAGAGGAGGGCTAAGGAGAATCTCCATCCCTCGCACAGCATGGTGACCAAGGATCAGGATAACGCTGAGATACTTAATTCCTTCTTAGCCTCAGTCTTTAATAGTAAGACTTGTTACTCCCTGGGCACACAGCCCCTGCACTGGTAGATAGGGATGATCTTGCATGATCCATGGTTTTGGACCTGCTCCAAAAGCTGGATGCTCACAAGTGCATGGGGCCAGATGGATTGCACCCCAGAGTGCTGATGGAGTTGGCGTATGTCGTTACGAGGCCACTCTCCGTCATCCTTTGGCAGTCCTGGCTAACCAGGGATGTCCCAGCAGATTGTAGACTGGCAAATGTGATGCCCATCTTCAAAAAGGGTCAGAAAGATGATCCTGGTAGCTACAGACCTATCAGTCTCACCTCGGTGCTGGCGAAGGTTATGGAACGGATTATCTCAGGAGTCATAATGGACCAGTTAAAGGCCAACCAGGGGATCAGGCCCAGACAGCATGTGTTTATATATGGTACATCCTGTTTGACAAACCTGATTTCGTTCTACGACAAGGTGACCCGCTTAGTGGATGAAGGTAAGGCTGTTGATGTGGTTTCCCTGGACTTCAGTAAAGCCTTTGACACTGTCCCCCACATCATCCTCATGGAGAAGCTGGTTGCCCAGGTTTGGATGGGCATATGCTTTGCTGGGTGAAACACTGGCTGGATGACCAGGCCCAAAGAGTTGTGGTCAATGGAGTTAAATCCAGTTGGCAGCCAGTCACAAGCGGTGTCCCCCAGGGCTCGGTACTGGGGCTGCTTCTATTTAACATCTTTATTAATGATCTGGATGAGGGGATTGAGTGCACCCTCAGTAAGTTTGCAGACAACATCAAGCTGGGAGGGAGTGTTCATCTGCCTGAGGGGAGAAAGGCACTACAGAGGGACCTGGATAAACTGGATCGATGGGCCAAGGCAAACTGTACGAGTTTCAATAGGTCCAAGTGTCAGGTCCTGCATTTTGGTCACAGCAACCCCAGACAACCCTACAGACTTGGGGATGAGTGGCTGGAAAGCTGCCTGATGGAAAGGGACCTTGGTGCACTGATGGACAGTCAGCTGACTATGAGCCAGCAGTGTGCCCAGGTGGCCAAGAAGGCCAACGGCATCCTGGCTTGTATCAGGAATGGTGTGGTCAGCTGGACTAGGGAAGTCATCCTGCCCCTGTACTCAGTACTGGTGAGGCCTCACCTTGAGTACTGTGTTCAGTTTTGGGCGCCTCAGTACAGAAAGGACATTGAGGTGCTGGAGCAGGTCCAAAGAAGGGCAACGGGGCTTGTGAAGGGCCCCGTTAGAGGGGGCCATATTAGAGAGTATGCCCTACGGGGAGAGACTAAAGGAATTGGGGCTGTTTAGTCTGTGGAAAAGGAGGCTGAGGGGAGACTTTATTGCTCTCTTCCAATATCCAAAAGGTGCTTACAGCAAGAGCGGGGTTGGTCTCTTCTCACTGGTGACAGATGACAGGACGAGGGGAAATGGCCTCAAGTTGTGCCAGGGTAAGTTTAGGTTGGATATTAGGAAATGCTGCTTTACAGAGAATTACTGGAATAGGCTCCCCAGGGATGTGGTTGAGTCACCATCCCTGTGTGTGTTTTAGAAGTGTTTGGATGTGGTGCTCAGAGACGTGATTTAGTGGTAGGTCATTAAGAGTTAGGGTGGTATGGTTAGGTTGTGGTTGGACTCGATGATCTTGAAGGTCTTTTCCAACCTGAGTGATTCTATGATTCTGTGATTCTTTATTCTTTATTTCAGCTATTGCATTGTCTCATTCATTATGCGACCCTTATGACAGAATGCAGCAGGTCAAACCGGTTGCACAGGGCACTGTAAGAGAGAAGAGAATGTTAATGTTACTGCTTCACTGAATACCTGGGTAATCTACAATGTACAACTTATATATTTCCCAAAGTAAAATACCCTTTCTAATTTCTTTTGCAGATGCAATCATGTTAGCTAAAAATGATGGCTGGAAGTTCTACTTTTGTTGAAAGGGAGGAAAAAAAAAATGTATAAACGTGACACATTATTTCATTTTATGCTCTGCATCACACCCTGCCCTAAGGTAGAAGGCGACCTTTCAAAAGCCCCTTCCATCTCATGCTAGATATTAATCCCTCAGCTGGTAGTGCATAGAAGTAGCAAACTTCTTGTTTGTTTGAGACGGTTTTCCACTCAGCTAGACAAAGCTCCTCAAGCTGATAAGCTTGAAAAGCTGTCTGCCTGAAGATGGCGGTGTTTCATTTGAAAGAAGAAAATTTGCAAGGGTTGAAAACTTGGATCCTATTTTATTATTCATTGTACCACAGCACGTAAGTGACAGGCTGTCAATAATTAAAAGGAGGGCAGGAGAGGAGAGAACACGTTTCACAGCCTTCTCACCCTGCCATAATTTTTCCTTCTCTCTCAGCATGAAGATTCTCTGTGACTGTGTAGTAATAATCTATTTACAGGCATTACAGCACCTGAATTCCAGTCTCCAGCAACACTTCTACTAGGAAATCTTTCATTTTCTTCTTCTTTTTTTTTATATTTTGTTATCATTTGCCAGTTCAGATTTACAGTGAAGCAACTGTGCTTAAAATATTGGTGGTTTATTGCTTCCACTTAATTTTTTTGTTTTTGTTTTTGAGAATACTTTGAATTTACAGTGCTAAAAATCATTTTGTATAATCACATCGGTATGCAGCTTTGAAGTGGCTAGAACCTTAGGAGAGAATAAATTTGATAAGTTATTCAATACTTACTGTGGTTTTCTTCAGTAGCTCACAGAATCATTACAGGTATCTTCTGGCATTTTTTCCTTACATGATTATAATGTGAAAATCTACTTGTATAAATAAGCAAATACACCAGATCAAATAAAAATAAAAGCTATCTTAATACTTGGACAATACTTATTTTTAAGGTATCTCTAGGAATCCTGTTGGGTTTTTTTATGCGTAACAGCTTTTTTCACTAATTTCTGTCACTGGTTTATATGGGTGCATTAATATCTTTTTACCGCTGTGATTGCAGACTCCACAGTACAGAGGTTCAATGCAAGACATAAGAAAATGTCATGAGTACAGGAGTTCATGTCTGGTTACAGAGTTGAAGAATTAGTTTTTGATGACGTGACTACCTTTCAATATTTATGAGCTGCTTCCAAACAAGACCTGTGATTTCCAGACTGGGTTATGAGACTCACATATTCGGACAAAAGGTAAAATTGGGGCTTGCAACCAGCAGTGTGAATTCATAGCTCCTCACCATAACCAGGGGTAAACCTTCGCACCACAAATGTGCTTCTCTAGACCGTGAGATTTGTTGTGTATCTCACACGGCAGACTTAGGTAACCTTCCTTGAAGAGAGGAAGGGCAGAGCACACGACCTTTCATTTCCTCTGAAAGATTTGACCTCTTCTGCTTCTCACTTATGGTTTCTGTAAGAAGTTCACTTTCTGCACTGATCTTGCTTACAGTACTTTTAAGATCACAGACTTCGCATCCATTTGATACGCTAATGCGTGCTGATCACATCCTTGTTGCCACAGACAGATATTCTGTGTCAGGAAAGGGGCAACAGTTTTTTAGGACTCTGGCAGCAGAAAGAAGATACAAAATGCAACAGCGTAGGAATCAGTCACGTTTAGGTCACATTAAAAGAATTCACCATGCCATGAGGCACTGCTTGCTGCCCTCTCTTCCTCCAGTGTGCACTGGGTGTCTGTGGGCAAGGCAGTGTGCCCAGGCCTCACGAAATCAGACGTGCAGACATGCCATTTAGCTCAGTAATTATTTACCAGTGATCAGATGAGTGGATGTACGCAGTCCCTACAGCTAATTGTTGCAGCTCAGAGTTCCTGTAACCAGCGTGAAACAAAGGAATGCTGGGGGAAGCACAGTG
This sequence comes from Phasianus colchicus, assembly GCF_004143745.1. The sequence goes on along the minus strand of NW_022205588.1, from coordinate 320,773 downwards.
CCTGCAGCTTGTGATGTTCCAGTCCCCATGACTTGTGCGTGTTTACAACTGCACTGAGCAGTGGAATCTCTTGGCGAGCAAAGAGCAATGCTCTAATTTTGCTCCCACACATGTGGAAAGATACAAGACTTGTTACCTGGTGTTCCATACGCTATGGGATTTTTGTGTGGGATTTCTGGTTTGTGTTTGCGATTTTTGGTCCTTTTTTGGCTAAGGGGTCATTTCAAGGACACATAGAGCAGTATGGAAAATTTCTTACTGCGTGAAAACATGACATTCTAAGTGGTTCCTGATTTTAACTGGGGTCATTATTTCTAATCAAGGGCTGTCAGCAGATTTCACTTCATTGGTTTTGCACTGGAGAGTGATCTTGGAAAAGGCATGTAATAAAATAAATCACTGCAATGTAAAGTGTTACAGGAGATGGGAGGAATTTTAAGAACTGGGAGTTTTTGGGGGGATGGCTCCCAAACAGGATTCACACATGTTCCTTCAGGTAGAAACAAACAAAGCCCACACCGCATCCCACCCATCCCTCCCCTCTTCCTCTTTTGCATCTCTGAGGAAGATGAGTCAAACACTGGTTTGTAGGCATGCGCAGGCGGAGAACACACACAACTATTGTCTAGGTATGGGAGTAGATGCTGATGTCTTCTGAGAAAAATCCACTCCGAGAGCCTCTGATTTTTGTTATAGAAATAACTGTGGCGAGCAAGGGAGCATTTTGTCTTGCGAATCCCTGAGATTGTAAGATAGCCCGCTGTAAGATTTTATGGTAAATTTATAAACTATCAATTTCATTTACATCAAAATCTCTTGTCTGAATTCTTCTTCATCCCTCTGTCCCTCCCTCAAATGTTTCTATTTCTAGCAGCCAAGAAGCAGAAAGGTTGCAGAACAGCCAACTCCCACTTATTACTCTGTATGTATTACTCTGATCAGTATCTGTTCATGAGGCTGATTGTACGAACTCATAACCTTGGTAGGTGTATAAACAAAAAAATAAATGAAATTAAGCATAGATAAAATATTCTTGGAAAAGATGGTCTTCGGTAGTGTGGCAACATTTTCAGTTGGTGCCAAGTCTCTGCAGTCTCTGTCTTTGTCTTTGCCAGAATTCATGTTAGCTACTACTGGCAAAATCCTACAGGCAAACCAGCCCTTTATCTGGAAGTAGCAGCTGCAGCACCACATTTCAGATAAACCACATCTGTCAGTAACCTCTCAAAATATCATCACCCTGCTCGCATAAGAGCAGCTATGATCAACATCTGTACTTGTGCAAATTGCATACCCCTAAAACCAAAGGAATACCTAATAGGCAAATACAAAGAGATGGTCACCTTGACAGGTTATATGAATGCTGCTAAGTATGTGTTAGGATAGTACACTTTAGTAAGATGGAATGTATTCTTAAAGAGTAGATATATATTGATTGACATGCATGTATCTTCCACCTGTCACCACAGCAAGGACATGTATTATTAGACAAACTAGCTTTGCTAGGAAATGAAAGACATTTCTAGGTGCATAAGGCTCTTCAGGTTCTGTGCAGTCTCATAGCAGAGAGCTGGAAGGGAACAAAGTCAAATGAATAAGAAAATGAGCTTTGCATGCTTGATGTGTACTTTTAAATTTTTTCTACACCTGTATTTTTAAAGAGAGTTGTTTTGTTTTTTTTCCAAATCTTGAATGTTCTGCCTGACACTGTGAAACTATCCCAGATTCCACATGAATATTGCACTTAGGTTGCTGAATGCTGAAAAGGCAGTGAAGACTTTCCAGTTTTTATCCACAAGCAAAGTCCAGCTTAGCTACATGAGACTGAAGATAATAAGGTCACATCCTGCATTATGTACTGTGACAATTCTGCTGCACTAGGTGTAAGAGGAGTTCAGGAAATGCTGGAGACAGCTGTGAGTAGCCCTCGTCTCTCAATGCAGGACTTACAAAATTGGCTGCTGCTTTGCTCTCCCTGTGTATTGGTACAACAATTTCTAGTATACTGGCATGAAGGGAGGTCCTGAGCTGTTGACAGACTGTGCCTAGTGAAACAGGACTCTAGACTGAGAGGAAGCCCATAATGCCCCAAGGAAGGGAGAAGTGCTGGGGCCTGTCTCCCACCCGTGTACAGATGTGCTGCAAAAGATGTGCTCTCTTTGCTACTTAGATTTTATTTATCTGTCTGAGACTTAAAATGCAGTTTGCATACTTGTGATTAAATATACAAGGGCTGCAAAGCTGGGAAGAGAAAAAAAAAAATAAGGCAAGACTTCCTGTCCTTGAATGGAAAACTCAGATTTCAAAAATCTGTCTTGGACATAAAAGCTCTTTAGTGGAGGTTCAGATTGGATAAGAAGAATTTCTTTTCAGAAATACTCTGGAGGCATTGAAAGAAAAGGCAGATGCAGTACTTAAGGATGTGGTTTAGTGGGCAGTGTTGGTGGTAGGTGGAGAGCTGGATTAGACAATCTTAGAGTTCATGTCCAGCATTAATGACTCTGATTCTGTGATTCTACTCAAGATCAAAACCTTCAAAGTACCTAAAGAAAACCTGAAAGCTGTTCTTTCATAATCTGAATAAATTGACTATTTTCATCTATATGGAGGAAAACTTTTCACCCACCTGAACTCAAATGTGTGGAGTCAGCTTTTCATTCAGCAGTCTTCACCTCAGAATGCTATTGTTACCATCCACAAAATAATGTGTATTCCTCTCGCAGTAGCACGTGCAGTGTGCAGCATAGTTCACATCTATGATGAATATAACTCAGAGAATTAAGAGAGGTGGCTCCATTCTGAAGCACAAATAAAGAACAGTGTGGCATGGCCATGGTGGTTGCAGAAAGCTGAACATCATTATGGAAAACTAGTACCAAAACACCTGCTTGTCAGCAGTTACAAGAACTTGAGCATATGCTACCTAATTTTGTAGAGTGACATACCCATTCTTCCGAAATTTAATATTTACTCAGCTTCTTTTTAGAAACCTGAAAACTGTCTTGCTATAAAGTGAGGTTATTTAGAAGTAATTGCATAAATTGCTTGTCACATATGATATTCCTTTACTGCTTGAGAAGTACTCTCTCAGCTGCAGTTTAATTTGGGCAGTAGCGCCTAATATTCTTTAATTAAAGATCAATATTCCCCATGGATTATCCTATGCCTTATCCTTTGCTTTGTATTATCGTGTAAATTCTAATAGGTTATGATTATGTTTTTGGATAAGTATTCAGAACGAAGCTACTCACTCAGATGCTTTGGTCATGATTTTGCTGTTTAGAATAAACTAAACACACCATTCCTGGATGTGTTTTAAAACCATTTGGATGTGGTGCTCAGGGGCATGATTTAGTGGAGGGATGTTAGAGTTAGGGTAGTATGATTAGGTCATGGTTGGACTTGATGATCTTTAAGGTCTATTCCAACCTGAGCAATTCTATGATTCTATGATTTCTATGATTCTATGAATTCTGTGACTTATGAAGGCAATTTTTATTATTATTATCATATAGTTAAAGTTGTTCTGTGGTGACATATACTCCTCCAGAATGATTTGTGTAGTGGCAAGAGTTTAGACAGATAAAAGATACTATTTTAACAGGTACCTCAAAGGGTGGTCATAGAGGTTGGAAATCATATATATGCATGAAACAAAGCTGTATTAATTGCACGAGATGTAGTTAAGTTGAAAGATGTAAGAATGAACGAGGGCCTAGTAGGAGCTGTGGTTTTGGTATGAAGACGTCTGGAACACAGTTAAGATTAAAGGAAAAATGCACTTGGCTTGACTTATTTTAAAGTTTCTTACACTGTCTTCAGGTTACTCAGATACTGATTTTATAGTGCTGCCAATAATAAGGTGTACGGACTACTAGCTTGTAAGATCCACAATACAGTACAAGCCAAGAATGATGCCAAATAACTGGTTGCTAGCCTCTCTGCTGTGCAAATCTGTGTTGGTGAATGGAAAAGTACATTAGTCCTACTCTTCAATTACTGAGATGCAATAGTAGAGCATGCACAAAGTATTTTTTTCTTTTCTCCATAAGGCATTTGGAAATAATATTCAATGCTTTTTTTTTTTTTTTTTTCCCCCAAAGGAAGTTTATTTTAAGATACAAAAAAAAAAAAAAAAAAGGACTTTCTCTTAAGTTATTTTAGGATAGCTAAAATCAGAGGCTGCAGATTAAAGCTTTGATCTGAATGTGAGAGAATAGTGAAATACAACTATTTTGGTTTGCCAATGCCCTTTTCAGCTAGCAGACAATTTACAAGGACAGTATTCCAGCAATATTTTAAGCTTTGAAACTTGGATCTCTTATCAGTAAAAGCATTCTGATGTTTCCATTCAAATCAACTGCTCCAATCAATTGTTTGCTGATCGCTTGATTTGCCTGTTCCTTTGATAACAGGCTTTTCATAATTAATTGTTGTACATTTCCACACACATCAATGGGGCACTTTTGGGAACAGTATAGCTGAAATGGAAAATGGATTCCTTAGTAATGGTTACATAATACTTATCTGTTTGGAACTTAATTGAAAAGATAAGCTTCCTCTTCTCTTCTGTTAGTTCACAGCTCTCAAACAGCTTTTCTTAAGGAAGGGCCTTAAAGTAAGCACTGGCAGTCACAGCCACCAGTGAAAGGAGGACAGAGGGGTTTTCTGTTGTCTTAGAAAGGAAGTCTTAGCCAAGTGAAATAGCAATGGCTTCAAAAGTGCAGGGAAGGGAAAAAGAATAATGTGAGCCTTTTCCCTGCTTACTAAGGGCACTGTACTCAGCAAGTGTGTCTTTTATAGGAGGCTTCTAAAGATTAATGAATCCAGATTCACGTTACCACGAAGAGGGGGAAAAAAACCCAAAAACACTTATCTGTATTCACAGAAGGGGAATATTACGCAGAGGCAGGATAAGAGCAGGATAAGAGTCACATAGGGAAGCTGTGGCAGAATTAGAAATAAAATTCAAAATGCAACAGTCATTTTCTATGGTTTCACTTCCCTTATTTTCCCCTTAATGGGTGCTGGGAATGAATTTAGTTCCACATCTTTATATTAGAAACTCAGACTGAGGAAGTGGGGAAGAAGTGTGCAGAAATGTCTTGCTTCCCTGAGCAACAGAATCTCTGAGACAAATCCTAAAACTCCGTAGTGTCTTAAAATGTCTGAAATGATTCAATAACTTTAGGATTAAGTGTTCTAAAGACTTCATGTTGCAAAATATGTTAAATAATTTCCAACTTTGAAGATGAAATTGAAACAGCTTGAAGAGACATGAGTCTACATATAATTTTAAACTATTTTTTGACATACAACTTAGGATCTATCAGTATGAAAATCTCCACAATATAAGAAAATTTAGTCTTCATTAGGATATAGATGAAAAATTATAAATCCATCCTCCTTCCTCTACTGCACTGCATTTGATTTAAGAGAATTTTAAAGTCATTACTAGCTTTTACTTTTTTGTTTTGTTTTGTTTTCTTACCCCTTTAACCAGTATTTCCCAGCTTTTGTTTCTCAAGAAATGCATTGTTTATAGGATCTGAAACCACTTGTGGCCGCCAGAGTTACCAATCCTTGCAGCCCATGGTGACAGGATGTACCATTAGGATGTTGCCTTTATCACGTCAGTTTGCTCCACAGCTTCACAGGAACAACTGAAAGTCAGAGGCAACTTATTCAGAAGGGGAAAAGTATTTTAAAAAAATAATAACTCTCACCATGATTTGGGAGACTAATTGTGATGCGTTGAATTTGATTGGGTGCCAGACACCCACCACATCTCTTTTTCTTCCCACCCTCAATAGGACAGGGGGAAGAAATAAGATGAAAAGCTTGTGAGCTGAAATAAGGACAGGGAGCTCACGCAACATGTAATGTCATGAAGAAAACTGAGTTGACTTGGAGAAAATTAACTTCTTGCTAATTAAAAAAAAATAGAGTAGGATGGCGAGAAACAAAGACTAAAAACATATACACTCTCTTCTTCATCTCAGGCTCAGTTTAACCCCTTCAAGACTGATTCCTCTACTTTCTCCACTCTGAAAAAGAAGGATAGAAAATGTGGGTTTTGGTCCATCCTCCCCTCAGGGGTGAGGGAAGCTGCTGCTCTGCACATGGAGTGCCTCCTGCCCTCCTGGAATAGTGCTGCAGTGCCACGACTGGAAGGCTGGTTTCTTGGCTGAGACAGGAGAAGAACTGACTGGTAAAAGGCAGTGAGAAAAGGCAGAGTCCCGCGTCCTGGACATCCATGGCAGCTCAGGAGGCCATAGAGGTCTTTCCTGAAGGACAACCTGAATTATCCTACCAGAAGAGTGGCAAGAAGGGATCAGCCTATCAGTCCTCTAGATTCAGTCTGCCTCCATTTTGTCCGTGTTTCCTAAAACCTTCATTCTATACTAGTTGGCATTCAAATGAAAGGCAACTTTAGTCATCCAAAGACAATCTGTGGCACAAGTGGAACTACACAAAAGATTCGCTGGGGTCCCATTGTAATTCCAGTTGTACTTCTGTATGTGATATACTAGCTGCTTCTGTCATCTTGCTTAGTCACAGAGCTTTCAAAAAATAAAAAATAAAAAATAAAAATTGCTTTGGCTGACATGTATTTTTTGTAATCCATTTCCTGAGTATTTTTTCCATCATTTTGAAGTGATTCATTTCTGGGGATAGAGATATTGTTATTGAATGTGAGCTAAGAATAACTGAATAGGATGATCTCATTTTATTTATAGCTTTGTAGATAGAGATTAACACCATAGGCCAGGGGTTAATGTCAAATTGTTTTCTGCTATGCTGTGTAACTTACATTGAATTACAGCAAGGACCTCTACAATGGACAAACAGTTATCCCCTCCCAACAATCATATTATGTGCACTCCTAGTTTTACAGCTTCTAAAAAGAAGCTGTAAAAGAAGAAGGTAGAAGGAGAGCCATAACTTGAAACTGAATTCCCGGTTTGAATCCAGACCCCACCCGCCATAAATGCTTACTGTCACAGACCTGTGCATTTCTTTTTTCTTTTCTGGGGTGACACTACAGTTAGCAGTACAGATTAGACTAATGTATTTCTTGCTGATGTGAAACAGCTCTGATGGTTGGCCCAACTACGTTCTTTTCCTCTTGCCATGCTGCGTGTGTTCTGATAGCAAGCAAGAGGCTCCAGGAGCATATCACAAATGACATAGTCGAATGTCTATAAGGGAGTGCTAAGCAAAAGCAGAGTTTTCCAAGGCAAGCTGCTCTTGCATAGGCCTGCCTCTCCTCCAGCTGTGAAAGAAGGGCACAAGGCACTGTTTTGTTTTTTTTTTTTCTTTATATGAAAATATGAAAATACTAAATCTCAACTGCGATACTTGGAATTACTTTCTTCTCAGTATGCTAGTTTGATTCTTTAGTCACAACTACGAGTGCATCACATTGGATGCAAACATTTTGCCAGAGGAAAGAAAAAAAAAAAAAAAAGAGGTCATGAGATTTAACTGTTCATCCACACTGCCTTTGTTACGGCCAGAATTCCCCACATTGTTCCAAATGCCAAAGAGAAAACAGAAAACAAACAGAAGCTACTACTCTTTCACCAATACCATCTGCATTTTCATCATCTGCATCTTACATGCCTGTTATCAAAAAATTGTTCTCAATGGCTCGGTTATGCTGCCGTAGCCATATGATGCATATGCTGAGGAACAGTTTACCGAGAAGTGTTTTTGGTTGGGCCTTATGTTGTGCTGAACAATTCAGAAGTAGGTCAATTAAATATTACCTGATTACAATTAAAGGAAAATCTCATCTCTTTGGCATCAGCTCTGGAAACTGTGGATGCAGTATCCTATGCCACTTGCATGGGTTGCCATGCACTGATGTGCTCAGTAGTGTCAAAGGTACCAGGGACAGTTGTATTTCTAATATATAACAAAGAATTTCTAATTTAAAGAATTTCTGGTTTTCATTAGCACTTTTTTTTTTTTTTTTTTAATTATAAGGCAATTCCAAATCATTGTTTTAAGCTTAGTTGTCATTTTTAGAATATTCAAGCTCATGTTTTGATTACTTGCACTACATGCTGTGCATACAAATACAATTAAATGATGATTATTTGCACTCAAGCAACCACTAATTTTAACGTTAACTCTGCATTTCTGAATACATCTGATGGGGTGTTAACACAAGCAGAAGAATCGTGGTGCTTGAAATGAAAAAGCCTTTATATTTTAAAAATCTCAGACAATTCTGTTATTTGCTAAACACAGATACTTTGGAAGGACCCTCAAAGTTGCAAAGGTCGACACTGAACCGTATAAAATATATGTGTGTCTCACCACCCTCACAGTAAAGAATTTCTTCCTAATACCTAGTCTAAATCTACTTTCTTCTGGTTTAAAACCATTTTCCCTTGTCCAGTCACTATCTGCCTGTATAAAAGTCTCTCCCCAGCTTTCCTAGGCCCCCTCCAGTTACTGGAAGGTCACTATAAGGTCTCCTCAGAGCCGCCTTCTCTCCAGGCTGAAGTGCCTCAGCTCTCTCAGCCTGTACTCATAGGGGAGGTACTCCAGCCCTCTGATGTTCCATTTTAGAGAGGTGAAAATTTGCACCGTAAGCCGTACCCATAAATACAGATTCTATACTCTCTTAGAATTCAACAACAAGTGCATTGGATACAGTGAGCTCAAGGTTAAAGCCGTATTTATTAAGTATATAGAGCCATACGTACTATGAGACAGTTAGATGAGTCACTGGCAATTTAAAATTGCAAGAGAACATAAAACGTGCAAGTCTGAGGATGCAACAGTATTGAGCCTCATTCCCAGGAGCTAACCACAGTAGAGGTTAGAGTACCCTACAAATCTGGGAATTTTGTGTACTGAGTTGAACCATCTTGAATCAGGAATGGTTTGAAAAAACTATAATAATAATTAAAAAAAGACAACACAAAATTAGTAGAAAAGTTTAGGCTATTTGAGTCATTTTAGAGTAAAAAAGTGTTTGGGGGGAATTTGTGAAACCCTGTATTGATTTTCTACCTGCATTTTCTTAAAGTAGTCAAATAAGTGGCAACATTTTTTGGAAATTTGCAGAAGAAATAATGACAATGAATGCTGAAAGGACTCTTTGTGTTTGTCCATTTATTACCATTCTGAAAAAAACACAAGCCCAATACTTGTGTTCAAGCAATTGTAATATTTTTCACTTCATTTTTAAGTCTTAATAGGAGAATGTGCAGTAAGTACTCCTGTTGCAATCAGGACTGTAGAGTTTCAAAGCAACCAGCTGCAGAAGAGAGCAGAACTTCAGCAAATATGGAATGGTTGAAGTTATACTGCAGTGATACCTACTAATAAAGACCAGCTGAACAAGGTGTAGCATGGCAATTGTGCTTTCAGGGATCACCTGCACAGTGACTGCTGAAACTGGAGTGCAGCTACAGGACAGCAGAAGGCAGTGGAGCTCAGCTAGGTGTGCCAGTAGCAGCAGTCCTGCTTCTGCAATACCCATAAAACCCTCTCTCAAAGCACACAATAGCAAAGGAGTTTCAATAGACTGTGCATTGTAACGTAGATAGTATGTATGTTTTGCCAAGATTGAAAAATGTTTGTAATAAATTTCTCATTAACAGCCATCATGATAAACAGTTAATATAACAGATGCACTCCAGCTGTCTTTATTAACTTGAGGACAGCAATTAAAGTAGCATCTGTACTTAACTAAATACAGAGTGTGTAAACTCTCTCCTCTAACTAGTTAGTAGTTATAACTAAGAAATGTTTTCAAAATATCCACAAAATATCCATGTTATGCCACAGCTGTACACCTCTAAAAAGAAAAATAAATTAAAATTACACAGTTCCCTCCTTTAAAAAGGAGTCCCTCCTTCCATCAGTCAGTTGTCAGGACATACTATTTGCTTGTCTTTCAGTTACTGCTCTTTGGTTTCAAATAGAAACTGACTCTAAATATGAACCTAAAAAGGAGCCCTCTTCAGATGAAAAATTATACTGTAGTAGAATAAAACAGGGCATCATATAGAAGTACATGAGATAGATATTAGCCAAGGGAAGGCATGGAAAGGTGTGAAAAGGGCATGAAAAGACTAAGAGGATATGAAAGATGTGAGGGTTTTATAGATAGGAGATAAAGAGAAAAATCTGCAGTCAGGACCAGCAAGCCTCTGCTTTCACTAGCTTCTATGCTTAAAGCAGACATATATACAACAAAATATAAAGAAAATGGGATCATTTTGCTGAGCAGTGAAGCACTGATTTTGTGGATCACAAAACCAATCATGTAGTTTGCTTGTTGTACAGAGTTGCCCAGCACAGAGCTGCTGTGTATCAGCAGCTCACAATGATATAGTTATTATCTCTCCTCTGGTTTATCTATGCAATAACAAACATACATTGAAAACAGAGGTAAAACCAAAAGTATTCCAAATTCCAATATTATTGCCTAAAAAAAAGAAAGTTCACCAGAAGACAAAATTTCAAAAGTTACAGCTAGTTTGAAGTTATGTAGGTTGCTCCTACCGTAATACCTCCTATTAATTTCCATAGAAACTACAATAGATACAAAGAGCACAAGAAAGCTGTTTGATAAAGAAAATTCTCAGATACATAATTTAATACTATTTTCAGCATAGTCACCACCATTAACTATGCATTTTCACTAGTGATCAACAGCAGCTTGTATGTTGCACTTACAGAAATCTGCAAGACAAGATTTCTCTGTCGTGTCATTGTCTCTGTTACTGAAACAACACCCACCACCTCACTGTGCTCACATCCACTGTTTGATCTCCAGAAACATTCAGCAACCATCAATGAATGTCAGGGGGTGCCATTTTTTTTTCTACATGGAGGAATTCCACAGCACACCTTTATTCATCTGCACTTCCGTGTCAGATGCCATTTTGTCAGGCTGCCCCTCTGCTGTCATCTGTCACACAGCAACAAAATGTAATGGAATATTGGTGGGAATGTTCAACCTCTGCTGCCATACCACCAACACCTGCCTCTGATGTCATACACCAATGTAATAAAGAAGAAGGCACTAGTTTAGGAACAGCCTTCTTACTATTTAAGAAACGAATGCATTCATGTCTGTAATGAGTGTATCAAGGAAGATGAAGAACAAAACTGTACAGAATGTGGAGGCAAAGGAATAAAGATTTCGGTATATTTTGAAATATTACTTAATTTTATTTTATTTTTATTTTTTTTGCAAACTGACAGAAGCTATTTCTTGTACAAGCATGTAAGTACAAAATCAGGATAGGTTTACGAAATGATCTAAAAGTGTAAGTACATTCTCCAAGACCACCTAGAACTAAGCACCTTAGTTATCCAGTTCATTGAATGTAGAGGATTAGGAACCTCTAGAATGAGATTCACAGAAATCAGTATGCTCAGAATATACTTAAGAAATTGAGACTCAAAAGACAGAATAAAGAAGAGCATTTGGCACCCAAATCCTGCTGGAATATGTATTTTGGTTGCATGCCTACTTGTCAGCTTTGCTGCCCCTTTGCATTAGACAGAAGTACCAAGTAATAAACTATTTACAGCTTGCTCTTTTTCTATCCCCTCAAGGGTGTTTCCTTGAGGAGGTGAAGAAATTGATTTTTCTCTGTCCAGTGGTTCTCGTCTTATGCTTGCGTTCCTTAAATACAGTCCTGTAACTGAGCTGGCATTGGAACAACCACTGATAATGGATGAGATTTAGCTTTTTCTGAGCCCCCCTTTTTAACTGAAAACCTGAAAAATACTGAGCAAAAAAAGCTATGAAAAAGTTATGTTCCATTTTCTACTGCTAGGATTCTTTGCTTAGGGCAGCTTTCATAAGTATTCTTCCCATTTTTTTTTTTTTTTTTCATTTACCTAGGAGAAAAAGATAACTAGAGAAACATTTATGGCTTTGAGAGAGGGGAATGTATTAGGATTTGATTTACTTAAAATATAAGAAGGCAGAGAGCAGGAAGTAGCTTCAAAATGCTCAAATGCTACAGCATTGAATCAAAAATCACATTCCTGAAAACTCATCTACGCAGACTTTTCTCTGACATCAGATATTTGCTATAGCTTACATTAACTGTTGTGTAGACAAAAATTAGACTGCAAGGACAAAGAATAGTCACAGCAAGCAGATTATATTTAACCTCTATCTGGCACGTAGATTAAAACAAGATGAGAAAAATAAGACCATGTGTGCACTGAATATTTTATATTTACTGTACCTCTGTCTTTTTTGCATTATCAAATTTAATTATTGCTCAATTAACATAATCCTCTAGATCATTACTGAATAAATGATTTATGTTTGCTATCATGCTGAGTCCTCATATCAGAACATTCATTGATATGAGTTTGCCTGATATGAGAAAGAATGTTCTTCCTGATTCTGTACTGCTAACCAAGCAGTATTTGTTGTTGTTTCCGTGAATTTTTGTGTTGTACAGTAGGATGGGTTTTGTTCAGATACATTGCATTGCCTCCATCCACTTAGACTGTGTGTCAGAACAGATGCATAAACTCTGGTGTTCTCTGCTTGACAAACTTCTGCTAGATTTTTCACTTGGACACATACATACTTCCTACCAGCAGGAGGTAAAGCTCTTTAAAAATGCAAGGAAAAGACAAGTTTTTCAGTGTTGCCTTTACTCCCTTAGCAGTTCTGCCAGGTTAGATGCTTAGATATCTACTGTTCAAATAATTCCATCAGACCTAGTAGATTCCTATTTTAAACAAGCTCACAATGCCAACACGATGCCCAAGTGCCTTCTATTCCTATCAAAAGAAATGTTGCAGAACATTACTTTCAAAGGTCAAAAATGATCTTGAACCTCTCCAAATACTGAAGAATCACACCATTGTGGGGCAGTAATTGTACAGACTCCTTGCAGGCTGACAGGCTGAGTTGGTTCTAAGTTAATTCCTATATACACCTAATCTGCTATTATTACATTAAATCTTTGTAATACTGAGTTCTGGACTTTCAGCCCTTGATACAAAATTAAAAGAAAGTAATTTCCTTAAAGAGATCTCTTTCCACCTTGGTGTGGATTGTAATATATGCTTTGAGTTTACAAGGAGTGCATCGATGGTCTAACATCGTGAATAGCAAAACAAGCAGCTTGAATGCAATTAGGACTGGTTTCATCATGTGCAGAAGTGAAAGATGAGTGCAGTAGTACTTCAGCACTGCTCAGCTGTGGCTACAACTAGATCTTCAAGCACAGCTGTAATGCGCTCTATATTCCTAATGCTCAGGTTTGCAGCACATTTTTCAAACTGATCTGGAGGTTCGTATGTTTACAAAACATGTGAAAGCTTTATTGCTCAAGTGCTTGATAAATTAACAGAAAGAAGTACTTGCGCTGGTAGCGAGGAAGAAACAAAGAACTCAACATTTTAAACCAAATGGAAGCATATAGGAATGATTTTCAGAAACCACGAGGTATGAATGCACTTTAGAGAAAATATTGCAGACAGTTATTTCCATAAAATTTATATGCCATAGAGTATTAAAAATGCTGATGCGTTGCAAGAGGGTCACACATTCATTTCTGGTAGAGCTCATGTCAGCAGAGCATGCAAAGCTCACCCAGGTAAATGCAAGCCCCCCATAAAAACAACTGAAACCTAGAAGTTGGAGCTGTCATACAGAACCTGAGAAATCCTCTAGTACATACAAAAGGTCTTACAGTGTGGTTTCTCCTGCAGCTCTATTAATTCTCCTCTACTGCATTAATGAAATAAAAATAAAAAAATAAATAAAATTGTTTTGTTTTTTTTTTTTTGTTAAGATCCAATGCTTTTTGACTTGCCTTATTTTTTGAAATGAAAATAAATTTAAAAAAAAAAAAAAAAAAGCACAAAGTATGTAGGATTTGTGTTAAAAATTTGGCATTTGCAGCTCAGCAGAATGGCTGGCACATCAGTTACAGAATGTGAAGGCTGCATTCCCTTCTCTGCTAAAGCACTCTGTGCTGGGCAACAGTGCAAAATGAACTGACACCAGGTAGTAATCTCCACAGGAGTACTTTTCTCCTCCAAGGGAAATCTACATTTTTACTGTTGCTCCTCTCAGTGGAGTAAGTAAGAAGAAAAATAGGTGTGTGGGGCTCAGCTAGGGCTTCAGAGGATCCAGCAGGCCCTGCAGTTGATCCCTTGCACATAGAGGCTCAATTGCAATTACAGCGTGGATCTGTTCATGCTCTTATTTCTCCATTGGCTTAGAGGCCATGTTTTGGGCAGTTGCAGGGGGTTTTCTATTGTTCCAAACACAGTTGCTTCACGCTGGAGAACTTCTTATCTATTCAAACTTTTTCAAGTACTTAAAGAAAAATCCCAGAAGTTAAAGCCCGTGTTCAAAGTTTTTGTTTGCTTTTTTCATTTTTACTTTTTCCCAACTATTTTTTTGCTACTTTTATAGTCAGTCTACTCTTCAGAGGAATTGTCTCTTTTTACACAAAATAGTTCTCAGTTCACTCTCAAGGGGAATCCAGGAAAAGCATCAAGGCAGTGTAACTGAACACTGTTTATCCCCTGCCTCTGCAGCAGAAGGAAGGTCATTTCTTTGCCATTGGTTCATGTCTGTAGCAGCTGGAATAGCTCTCTTTCCCACTCCTATTAGGTATGACCCAGAAATTGCAATCAAAATTGCTTTTAATGTGAAGCAGTTAGAGGACAGAGACATTTACTGAGACTTGAATTCAGATTTGAAAGACAGAATATAAACACCCAGAAAGAGAGAGGAAGCACCACAAATCTGCCAAATTGAAGAAATATATTATCAAGCAGATGGGAATGAAGACCTTTAAACACAAGTCCCATTTGTCTCACTGGGAACTGTAATTGTAATTCAGTCAGACAGAAAAATGTGTCCCATAAGAGGGTCATGTTTTGTTTTGTTTTGTTTTTGCCAACTTGTTGGCATGGTCTTATAGGACGCCGAGCTGATACATGCTTGTCAGTAAAAGGTAAAACATAAAATTACTGCATTCTTACTGTCTCAAGATTACTTCATAAACGTTCTTTCAATTTAGCTCTTCATCTCAAGAAATAGGTGTCCCTGAAGCAGGAAGAAAGTCAGATGTTCATCACTTTTGAATGTTATATGTCTTTTATGAGAAATAATTGTGACTTGCTTATATGTATTGAGATTATTACTTCTTTTTTTTAAAAAAAAAACACAAAACAGCTGGTAGTAGTGATCTCAGCACAGCACACAGTTAGAACTGGATATATGGGACAACAGTGCTAGAAATGCAAATGAAAAGTTGTAATTGAAAGCAAAAGGTTGTTTAACTCTATTTAGTCAAGCAGGTAATTCTGACCTGAGCAATCAAACAGTTTTAATAGTATACTTCAACCTACAGAGAAAGATCAAGGGCACATAGAATTTCTCACATGGCTGAAGTAATGAGACCGTTTTAAGTAACAGAAGATAAACCACTGAAAATAGAGATAGATTACATAAACGGTAAATTAACACAGTGCAGTAGTTAAACTTGATGGTTGTTCTGTTTAGCAGAAAGGTTTGTAGACATTGTATTGTCTGCCAGAATTCAGGAATACAGAGATCATATTTATTTCGCTTGTTTAACCAGATCCTTGTGACTGAAACTTCCTCTCAGCTTTTTCTTTATCTCCTTTTGCAGGGACTCCCTATCCTTCCTTTGTTCTTCCCAAATTTTATTTTGCGAGGACGCTTTATCCTTGTTTCTCCTTCAATGACTGAAATTGGATAGCAGTACATTTACAAACTGCCCTTCAGTTTTGCCTGCCCTCTATCCTGGGCAACCATTTTCCATTAAAAGAACTGTCTCACTTGGTCAGGCCGTTGATCCAGCTGTCAATGGCACTCTGACATCAGTACTCATCTCACCCAGTTTAAATCTCCTAATATTTTGAAACCAGATAAAAGGTACCTAGGGTCACTTACTGCAACTCCTGCAATTGTGTTTAGAGTTTAATATAATAATAGGCTTTTAAAGGTAAGTGGGGTATTATTAATTACTTATGGCAACTTCCAAAAACTGAATCAGTTCTCTCAGTTAAGGCTTCCCGACAGCACCTAGCCCCAGGACAGCAGAGCATGCAGGGCTGCAAACTATCTACCAGAACGTCTAAATCTCAGATGTGGAGCTTATATTGTTGGAGCTTCTGCTTTGCTTCTGACTGTCTGCAAAAGATAATGTGGCCTAAGTTTTCTCTAGTAAAGCTGAAGAGAAAAACTCCAGTCTGCTTTTGCCCAAACTGTGGAAGTAGCTGAGGTTAAGTCTCAAATACTCAGTTCCAAAATTCAAATTTACATAAAATCTTCTTAAAAGTCATCTCAAATAATAGGGGACTTTTGACTTCTGAAGATCGGAAGAACTGAGAATTCTTGTTCTTACATTGCTGAACAAATGTATATTTTGTTAAGTGTTTTGCTCCTTAAATTGTACCACTCAGGTCCGGGAAGGCTCTGGTACAAAGCTTTCTAGTGGGAAAACTCAGTAGATTTCAGGTTTTAGATTGCAAACTAATTCAGATTTCAAAAGCAAGCAGCTCCTTATTTTTATTTGAGGGGCAATGAAGCAAGGGGAGATTAACTGGAATTGAAGTAGCGGGATGAAGTAGACTGTGTAATCGTTGACAAAGAATTGATATTTTTAGCAAGAATTTGAATACCTTAGGAACAACAACCATCTATTTTGAGGTGTTAGTGAATTTGGAATAGCTCATTCCTACTACTTTTTTTCTTAAATATAATACTTGGATATCACAGCAAGACCAAAGCTGGATTACAGTCAGATTCATGTCAGATGTCACTGCGCTAACTCTGGCAGATCTGATTACCATGCATACAGGGTGCTGAAGGCCCATTTATTCCAGCCCAATAGCAGTAAATCCTTTTGAACCAAAAGTGGGCAGATAGATACCTCAGAAATAGTTTTTTCACTTTTTTATGCCATGAAACTTGGGAAAATAAACTCTGCTTGATTGAACTGGCACCAATCGGAGCTAACTCTGATGTTCTTCACTAGTGACACCAGATAAAGTAAACAGCTAGGAAAGGAAACAAAGTCCAGAAAGATGTGTTGTTGTAGGCAGCAGAGATGGAAAGATGTTCTTGCTTCTCCCAGACTAAATCTGCATCCTCATCTGTTACATTTTAGTTTGGAAGTAGTGACACTTGAAAGGAGGTCTGGAGAGCAGTGTGTATTTCCATTGGTTCCTTTGACTCTTTCCATCCATAACCTTGACCTTTGGCTCATTCACTTCCCCAGCAGGCAGTTTTTGGAAATTAAATAAAATACTATTTATGCTAGTATGTTTTGAAGGGGAAAATGAAGTTTTCTGCTGGCAAAATGTACGTAGATTCTATTTTTTATTTATTTTTTTAATCAACTTTCTGAAATCTTATTCCTGCAGTCAAACCTATCCAGAGAGGGTGATATTGTGTTAAACTTGAGCCTCCCAGGACAGATTTGTTAGAACATGGGCAAGATAATTTATAAATAGTAAAAGACTAAACCAGGAACAATAAATATGATTTCCTGCCTGTTCACAGAGTTCCTGGACTCCATTAAAAAAGTATATAATAATCTTATTAAAACAAAAAAGCAAAAAACACACAGTCAATTACCTTGCATATAGCAATGTAAATTTCACCACAAGTAATTAAAATATTGAAATTCATATTCCCTATTTTGTAATGCATTTGTGCAAGATTAATGTGTGGCAACTAATATTTGCCCATTTAAGCAGAGACTCGTGAAGGGCATTTCCATTTCTGATCTTTTCTTTCTGCTCTCATCGAGTTTTACTAAGCTACCTCAAAAATATTAATGATGTTTTTGCATGATATCCAGATATAATTTTTGAGGACCAAGAGTTAAATCAGATGAATAAAATGGTCACATTGAAACTACCACAAATGGTTGTTTCTCTTTGTTACACGTATGTGTTTCCTGCACAAGAGAAGAAAGCTCATTAGCAAAAAACAATTTCTTACTAACAAACCTCACTTTAAAAGCTGTTGATCAGGGTAGTTTCCCTTTTTATTAGATTCCACCTATCCTGGGTTGAAAACAGACAAAATTAAAATTCTGTCTTGGCAGAATCCTGGCTTCTACATAAAAACAAAATGTATATGGTATTTTTTTTAGTACAATCAACTTGAATTCTAGAAAAACAAGTACTATCCATATATATCAAATTGAAAAGCCTTTAAGGTTCAGTGATATTCCTTCCTGACATTTCAGGTTTAGCAGGAGGCTAATTAGGCACAGTTTCAACACCACTGTGCTGCTTTAATGCATAGCACAACAGGCCAATTTTAAGCTACTTACAAACTTAGCAGCACTAAGAGATACCAGCTTGAGACTTATGGCAAGTTTAGATTGCCTTTTTTCCTTGCACATTTACAAAACATACTGAAATTCTGTTTCTCAGCATAGACTAATTGGACAAACTTTTTTCAGTGATGTGCACTTAAGGCCAAAACTTAGAAAATGTTAATTTATTTTATATGATAGCGTTTAAGCACAATGAAAAAGGTAACATCCAGATGTCCATATCCACCAGGGTTTAGGAAAGTTGCTCACCAGTCTGGTTTGTCTTGGTCATTACACATTAAGCACTACATTTATATATTTGGACATGGGTGATCTGAGACTGCCAGCATGGCTTCACAAAAGGAAGTTGTGCCTGACCAACCTGGTGACCTTCTGTGATGGAGTGATGGGACAAAGAGAAGGCAACTGATGTCATCTACCTGGATTTCTGCAAGGCTTTTGACATGGTCTCCCACTGCATCCTTATCTCTAAATTGGCAAGATACAGATTTGAAGGGTGGACTATTTGGTGATAAGAAATTAGTTGGAAGGTTCCTAGTGCTGTTCTATACAGTGTGAGAGATGATTTCCAACACAGCAATCTTGTTTTTTACAGTTTTCTAGATGTGTTTTTTGCCTTTCACACATTATTTTTTCTCTGTAAATTTATCATTCTTCCCTTTAAATTGCAAATAAACAGGATGAAGAGCATAACATATCCAAGATAGTCAATGGATCATACTATCCTGAATATTTCTTACTGGCGTCTAGTATTGTAAAAATCTTTTTCTCATTCATGAGTGGTGTATGTGTTTGGAGCTGATGTTCAGCAATTTATTTTTGAGACTTTCAGACATGTTTTCCACTTGACTTGGCTGACTCAATACCCAAGACAAAACTTGGATTTGTGTTTGGAATACGACAGATACTCCAATCTTTGTTTCAAATTGTTATCTTTTAGAGCAAAGTCTAATGAGTTCATTTTAAATTAAGCTAAAACACAGATTTGAAATTCAGTGTAAAGTTTAAAAGCAACTCTTCTGAAGGATTTTGTAGCTTTTGGAAAATGTTTCCTTTTGCATGTGAAGTGAATACACTTTGTTATTTTCACACTTGAGGATCCTCCATAACAATGTGAAACTAGCTGTAATTTTCATCAGTCTATGTATTTCCTTGTCTATTACCAAGACTTAAAAAGCTTGCATTAGCATGGTTGGATACAGACACTTGAAATTCTTACTTCTCTCAGGATCCTGACTTCTTGATAGGATATTGAAGTCCTATCTACTTTTATTTCCAGTTTGACCTGCTGCACTTACATGGTTTTAATAAAGGGCTTTGTCTGTTTCGATTACTACTTAATATTTTCTTTTTCCCCTCCTCAAGTTGTGACTTCTTGCTTATTCTCTCAGAAATCACTGTATACTTCTGAATCAAAGCTGAGAGTTTCCTGGGAATTGATTTCACTGTCTCTTCTTCTGAACAGGCTTTTTAGAAGTGATTATTTTTTCTAGGACAAGCTGCTCCAGTTTAACTCTCTTTGCAGAACTTCCCACGTTACAGTATTTCAGATGTACCAGGATGGTGCAACCTCCAAACATCCTCTGACTGAATAGGAAGAGAAGACAAGGTACTCATTTGTAAAGGGAACACAGCTTTGTCTTTGTTTTCTTGATATTTTAATGTATGTTGTTTCTACTCTGTCACTAAACTTTTCTATCACATTCACATTGCGTTAGGAAAAAGAAAAACAGTCACAAAGAAAAGACTTGACTTGAAGGCAATTGTTTTGTGTAATTAAGCACTTGAAAACTCAATTTCAACTTGTCCGTATCAACACATACTGTGATATCTTTACATTTCTAATTTTTTACTGCAGGTCATTCTTCTTTTCTCAGTGTACTGTATAGGACTCCTTGCTGCCAGTAATTAACAGGTCAAATGTTGTCTACTGTCCTTCTTGAACAGGATCACAGGGAAGAGAAGATGCCTGTGGGTACAAATCTTCAAATTCAGCCCTATGTATGCTGCAGATCTCATAGTCTACACAGCCAGAAGAGAATAAAGAAAACAGAGCTGTAATCACCATTCATTGATTTAGAAATGTCATGCCAGCCACATTTCAGACACTGTACGGTATTAATACTAATCAGCATACATTAGCAGCCAGAAATGTTCACAACTGTTCTAACAGCTGAGTGCCTCCGAGCTAAATTGAATTCATCCCTCAGACACCCATTAACACCTCTCCTTCCCATTTAGATAATAGAACACAGTTGTTCAGGAATGTTTATGAAACGACATTCATTTGATTAATAAGTGACCTTGACTGAATGAGAATATATGCTCTCTGGAGTTTAAAGGATCTCCCCTTTTCCAGCAACCTTGTCAGGGTTACAGCACTCCAAATCCTTACAGAACTCATAGGTGTGCAGTCAGTAATTATTGTGGGTTCCTGACAGAGGTGGCGGTTTTTGGTTTTTGAAAGGTGTTTGGGAGGATTGTTGGTTTTTTTTTTAAACAAAATTTCACATCCTAATATTCTAATTGTAGAAAATAATAAAGAAATCTGAGAACAGTGATCTGTTTTTAAAAATAAATCAGTATAATTCTTTTTTTTTTTTTTTTTAGTAGCTTAATCCACTTTGAAAAACTCACTGACTCCAGTGGAACATTCTTATTAAGATCAAATGAAATATTGAAGTTTCATATATTGTTAATTTTATAGGACTTTATATGATTAATTAAGGATATTGGAAACCTCTGATACAACGGCGGAAAAAAAATCAGCTTAGTATAGGAAGGCTTTGTAGAGCTGCATTATAAGAGTTTTTCAATAATAGATTAAACAGACTAAATAATTAAAATGTCATTTGATGGAAGTCAGACAATTCTCCTTTTACTTCAGCATTACACACTGAACTGTATTTCAACTCATAATATGGAGGTGATCCTTCCTCGTCTGTTCTTTCCTTCAAGGAAAACTTCAGTTAGGATTAAAAGCAAATGAGAGTTGTTGACTACAGTGTTTATTTGCAAACTTCAGTGGGAAGCTGGGTTCAAGATTCTTGGGCATGCCTGACTATGCTTACATTCAGATGAGTAGGGGAAATTACAGAACCACACCTGGCTTTGTTCTGCAGGAGACACCTGGGATGAGAAGATGCAGCCTCTGCTGACTGTCTCCAGGGAATGCTTTTACTTTTGAGCTCATCAGCCCTGAGCAGCAGTAATTGGTTGTGTCTCTGGCAGAACAGGAGGCCTGAGCTGCAGAATCTCCATCGCAGCAGACCCAAGTTTTTAGTGCACAGCCTGAAAGACACAGTGGATGAGGCAGCAGCACACCCAACCCAGCATGTGGCACAGAGCTGGCCTTGGTGAGAGGCTGCAATGAGCCTAAACTGGGCATTGCTGCCTGATTCTGAATAGACACTGGAGTGGAAGTCCTCCACTTTGCAAGGCAGTGCTGTGAGCCCATCACTGCCCTTGTTTTTCCTTTAAAAAATTTTAATGCAAATCCTAGTTTAGAAATTTTTTCCCACTGCAGATTTGCCAGTAACTGTTACAAGATATTTCCTTTCTGTAGAACAGCTGCTTATACTCAATCTTATTTAAGTGAGATACAAGTAGAAGTAGAGATATTCCGAAGCTGGTTTGTAGCTATTTGCATATGTTAATTTCAGTTTTTTTGGAAGCACATTTTCTCTGTTCCATTATTACAACTTCTTCTGTATTATTTATTTTTCTCTCTGTTGCTAGAATTGAAAACTCAGTCACGTAAGATCATCACAATGTGGAGATCACTTGTGTGCCTTTTCTAAGGATATTCCCTGCACTTATCAAGGATCTCCTGCAGTTCACAGTTCAGTGACCATGGTACATGTAATACAATGTTCATCCTTTCCAAGTGAGCAGTGCTCTGCGCCCTACAGCTTAGAGGTGAGCTGGGTCTGTGGAAGTAAGCTACTGCCCTTGAGATTTTAGCAGTGGGATATTTGCCCTCTGGCTGTATTTGTGAACTCATCACAAGCTGTAGCACAGTACTGTGGGATTTCCTGCTCCAGGGATTGCATATGCCAGGGAGAGGTGCTGTGCCAGGGCACTGCAGAGGCAGGAGGTGCCAGACAGAAGCCAAACACACCCTGAGTTTCTGGTATAAATCTTGACAATCCTGAGTCAAGTTGAAGACTTCTGAGAAGACCAGGGTTTAGCCCTGAAAATAGTCAAGAAAATGAGCTTCATAAGAAGGTATGGCTGACAGAGCATAAGGTAATGAACGTAAACGTTCTGTTTCAGTCCTGCCAATGTTCAGGAAAATAGGGGTTAATGCAGACAAGAAAAACACAGAGCTGCTGTTGAATAACATATGTGGAGTTGTTAAAAGGGCATCAGCACTGTTCTTCCTAATTAGAACATCTGGCAATAGTCCAGGCTTTTGTCTAGCTGCTTGGGTCAAAAGTGTAGCAACAGTCTGAATGTAATATAAAATAAACATCACAATGGGTATTATACTGAGTGTAATAATAGTTTGGCATGTAATGCATCATTATCTCTCATTAATTTTCGACTGGCATGATAGAAAAAAACACAGGGCCTTGCCATTGAGTTTAAACGTAGCTGGTCTTGGGTTCACAGAATTTTCTTTCGACCTTTGATTCTTCCACCACAATCTTTATGCTTTAACCTTTATTGATATAGGAATGGACCTCTTTAAATTTCTAGTAGAAAGGAGAGATGGAAAATCTAAATTACAGCTCCATAAATAGAAACAGAGTAAATGTAAAACATTTTTTTCACATGTGTAATTTGTAGAAATTATTTTCTCTGATCATAAAGGCTTCAGGCTGAATTTCAGTTGCCAGAGGCATGCTGGTTGTGAAGTATAGTGTTGGAAATTAAAAAAAAAAAAAAAAAAAAAAAAAGTTGAAAGATAAACGTTTAATTTGTGACTATCACTCACTTTACATTTCAGAATGATTGTTGAGTACCCATAAGATGACCATGATTGCCAATCCAGTGATGTGAGCATTCAGGAAACCCTACCTGAATCTGCTGCAAGCAATTAATGTTGGTTGCTCAGTTAAATGAATCAACACCTGTACCCAATACAACAACAGATGGCATTATTTTTATATTTTTGCCAGCACTGATGTTATACCACAGCATAGTAAATCTACAAGTAAAGCACCTAAATTTAAAAGGTATTGTGAGAGAAGAATGCTGGTGTGATGAAAAATTAATCATTTTCTTACCTTCAACAACATTTGATATGAGGAAGAACAAAAGTCTACCTACAGACCCAATTTCAAAATCTGCGCACTTGTTGGCAGAAATTGTGTAGTAGTTTGATATAATGTTTCCTACCTGAAAGCAAAGAACTATACTCTGCAATGATAAGATTCTGCATTTCACTTAGCTGCTTCCCATTTCCAGATTCTCCTCTACCTGTGCATCCCAGAATCCCTTTCCATGCACACCATTAGTGTTGCCAGCAAACCCCCTTGCATGGACAACCTATGCAGAAAATCAGGGAACTAATCTGACCAAAAAATCACCTGGCAAAGCAGAAGTTTCAAAATGGAGATTAGTATCTACATGCTGTCCTCCTTTCCCAGGTAGTTGTACTTACACAACTGGTGGTATTACACAGGGCCAAGGCAAAGAAATAAGCAACATGAAAACACGGTTCACAGAGGGGCATACGTTTTTAATCCATCAATGATTAATAAACCAAGATTTTAAATTGAACTTTGTTTTCTGTGGTCATTGCAAGCTCCCAGAATATACTGTTGAAAAAAAGGTGAAAAAATTTCCTTGAGTTCAGTTGCAACTGAGTTTATTCTTACTCAGCTTTGCCTGCACCAAATTCTCAAGGAAGAAGTGACAAAATGAAGTCCTATTTCAGATTTTTCAGGTTTTTGCTCTCTCAAGTTTTTTTCCTGATTATTTTTGTTTTGTTAATATAAATACTAAAGCCAATCAAGAGATCTGCTTGGTTTCACTGAAGGTTCAGAAGCTATATGTCCTACCTGCAATATTTGTTAAAGAGTATAAAATGTTCAAAAGTTAACACTCACCGAAGGACACTGTTAGCTTTATTTTACCAAACTTATTAAGGAAAAAAAGACAAATTTCACTGGATATTCCAAAGTGATTCATCCTCATTGTTTGAGAGAAAAAGAAAAAAGCTATGTGCTAAGAAACCAATTGTTCTAGACCTGTTTGTAATACATTGCTCCACAGAGGCAGTTCCTTCCAACTGCAGGGTGATTCAATTATGACTGTGATAAAAAAAAAAAAAGGCAGGAAGAGTGAGTTGGTATTTGGTAGAAACTCTGCATGGCTTGGAGCAAGGCTTGTTAGACTGTGCTGATTGAGACTGGAGAGCTGGCAAAGGTTGAGGACAGGTGGGTATACTGACAATGCAGCACAGACAAAGCTAAGGCACACAGGATAGGTGGCAGTGAAAAAGTGAGCTCTTTACTTGCCCAGAAAGGAGAACAAGCAGTACCAGAAGACCATTTAATCCCCACTGAATGCAGTAAGAACTTGGGGAGCTCCTGCTGGACAGGACCAGGTTAGGATGATGTGACAGCTGAAAGAAGGCACGATTTATGTGAGGTAAATTTACTATGCACTGTAAGCTCAAAAGGGTTTTGTCTAGCATGTCTTATTTATAAACTGTTTTAGGCATAAATATTGGCCTTTAGAAAAAAATCCTATGGATAGTGAAAGAAGGAACAGAACTGTGACTAAACAGTGAATTTCCACATGTATTTAAGATCCTTGGTCTGAAATAAATGCAATAGCAAATTCCTTCTGAATGATGCTCCTTCACTTTATTAACCTTCAGGTTAGCATGCTATATATAAAAAAAGACTGATTCAGATTAGGTCTAGAGGTGAATTGCAATGCAGTTCATATAATTTAAATTCAGTAATATACTTCTGATTAATTATTTTGATAAAATGATTATGTGCATAAATAACTGGATCAAGCACTACCTCTGCATGGTAAAGAAGTGTTTGGGTCATCTGGAGAGAGTTCTGGCAGCTGGCAGGCAGTGAGTTGATCAGCACAGAGAAAACTAAGCTACAGCAGAGGAATATCCAAAATCCAACATTAGGTACCTAGTGCATGCTGGTGTTGGAAACAGAAGTACTCACTGACTTTAAATAAGAATTGGGATAGACTGCAGCTCATCTGGAATGTGAAAGGCTGTTGTTTCAGTTTAAGTGCCTTAGCATGGGAACTGCTAACTCTTAAAAAGACATTTTTGAAGTCTCCAATATATCTTCTTCTGCTTTCCCACAGGAGTAAGTTAGGACATTTAAACTTATCTTTCTCATAACTCATTTCTTTCACATGATAACAGTTTTGCAATGAGCTCCTCACCCAGCACTTTGGTGACATATTGTGCCCGGTCAGTCTGGCGGCCTTCTACAATGGAGTGACTTCCTAAGTTGAAAAGGCAAGATTGATTGATGTCATCCACCTGGTCTTCTGCAAGACCTTTGACATAGTCCCATACCACATCCATATCTCTAAATTGGAGAGATATGGATTTGAATTGTGGATTATTTTGAAGATAAAGAATTCGCTGAATGGTTGCAGCCAGAGGATCTTAGTCAATGTCTAGGTAAGGATCAATCTGAGCAGTGTCCTCCAGGGGTATGTCTTGGGGCTGGTATTCTTTAGCATTTTTATCAGTGACAAAGAGAGTACCCTCAGTAAGTTTGCTGATGACACCAAGCTGAACAGTGCAGTTGATAGAAGAAGGAAGGGATACAATCCAGCAGAATCCAGACAAAATAAAAAAGTGAATCCAAGTGGACCTAATGAGATTGAACAAGTGCAAGGTGCTGCTCCTTGGTCAGGACATTCCCAGATATATGTACAGACTGGAAGATGAACTAAGACAAGGACTTGGGGGATCCTGGTAGAAAAAAAGCTGCACATGGGCAAGCAGTATATACTTCCAGACTGGAAGGCCAGAAGGTATCCTGGGCTGCATCAAAAGAGGGGTAGCCAGCAGAGAGAAGGTGATTATCTCCCGCAGCTCTGCTCTTGTGAAACCCCACCTGGAGTTCTGTGTCCAAGACCAAAACCTCCAGGATAGAAAGGATGCGGAACTGTTGGAGTGCGTCCAGAAGAGGGTCGTGAAAATGATAAAATGCCTGGAACACCTCTCTTCTGAAGAAAGATTAAGGAATTTGGACTTGTTTAGCTTGAAGAAGAAAAGGCTCCAAGGAGATCTCATTTCTGGTCTTTCAGAATTTGAGGGAAGCTTGTAAACAGGAGGGAGATAAAATTTTTGCACAGGGATAGGATGAGGTGGAGTGCATTTAAATTAAAAGAGCAAAGATTTAGATTAGGTAATAGGATGAAATTCTTTACTCTGATGTTGGTGAGATACTGGAATAGGCTGCCCAGAGAAACTGTGGATGCCCTCTGCCTGAGAGCGTTTGAATGAGGCCCTGGACAGCCTGATCCATTGGTTGGAAATCCTGGCCATGGCAAGGAGGTTGGACCTTGATGATGTTTAATGTCCTTTCAAACTCAAGCCATTACATGATTCTATGGTTTAGGGATATACAGCATTTATTTGATGTAGAAAAGACACTGATGTTTTCTTTTTGGAGACTAATCCAAATGCATTCAAGATGATTTGATTTCAGGTTATTTGAAGCAGGTAATGACAATTTTGACATACAGTAGCATGCTATTTCTTTTTGAATAATCTACATTTTCCAAATACATTATGACAACTGATTTTCACCCCTTTCATATGAATATTTCAATAGGTTTCTCTCATACATTAAGAATTATAAACTTAGGTAGGATTTGTTGCCTGTTCATATCATTAGATATCTAGCCACAGAACTAGCTGAAGATGTAGCATCCTATTATTCATTAAAGAAATGGTTAGTAACTTGAGGCCTTCACTGAGTATTAGAAGCTTACATATTCTTTTGAACCTAGAGAATGCATGGTTTTAGCAGTTTGGGTTTTGGTGTTAGATCAGATTTTAAAAAGAGACTCAGGTTACCACCTGTGAAATTTTGAAAATTCTACTCACAGTAAATAAGCACTGATAAATTCACACGCAATAACTTCCAGCTTCTTCTTTCCAAAAAAGCTTAACTGTAGAGTGAGAAACTTGACTATGAATATCTTTGAGATTCAATAATGTGCTAAATAATATTGGTCTTTTCAAAAGTCTGTCTTGTTTGTTTCAATAACAGAGCCAAAGGAAGTGAGAGGCAGCCAGATGGCCAGAACACAGAATCTTATGAGAAAAAAAAAAAAAAAAAAAATCAGTGTGAGAAGATTATATAATAGAACAAAGTATTCTTTCTTCATCAGAATATCCCTTTTTCCTCAAAGGATGGAAGACTGCCAAACTTGCCATCTTGCATTAGAAATGTCACCATTTGTTGTAAATGTGAAATGTAGCCACTTTCAGCCATTTGGTATTAACCCATCAGCCATACCAGCTTCATCTTCAGTGAAGTGAAATGAAGGGGAAAACAATAATCTGGTAACTTTTTTGTCCTACATTGAACTGCCCTAGTAGTCTCTGATTTCCTGCGAGAATGTTTCTCTTTTTATCTTTTTAACCATACCACAACAATGCCCTCACATCTCATAGAACATTTTCACATTATTTAGTTCAACCAGTACCATCTACCCAGTTACGAGGCAGAGGTGAGCGTTCAATAATAGAAAGATGAGTCTGCTAAATTGCTCTGTTATACTCATTTTTAGAACTGCAAAGTACTTAAAAAATGTGATACCAAATACTAGTGTCTGTTCCAAGAAATAGGAAAGAAAAAAAACGTATCACACTAGTATAAGGATTAGAAGATTATAATAACATTGGAGTATATAATAAAGTGTAAAAAGAAATCAGGCAATCAAATTTAAATTACTTTTTTATTATGTAATCATAGAATTGTTGAGGTTGGAAAAGACCTCTAGGGGTCAGCTGGTCCAACTCCCCTGCTCAAACAAAGTCATCTAGTGCAATTTGCTCAGGACTGTGTCCATATGGTTTATGAGCATCTCCAGGGAGGGAAGCTCCAAAACCTTTCTGGGCAAATTGTAACAGTCATGCATGTGCACAACAGTGTTTCCAGATACTCAGAGAGAACATTCTGTGCTCCAGTTTGTGCCTGTTGCCTCTTGCTGTGGCAGGGGGCACCACTTATCTGCTTGAATGATTCCCAGGAACAAGGCCCTGAAGAGAAGAAGCACCCAAGAAAGTTGGTTAATTTTCAGTGATAACCTCCTCCAAGCTCACGAGAGGCTCATCCCAACAAATAGGAAGTCAGGCAAAAATTCCAGCAGATGTATGTTTGTGACAGATTTGCTCCAAGCCAAACGAAAACATGAAAAGGAAGCACACATTGGGAGAAAATACAGAGATACTGTCTAAGCATTCAGGGCTGAGGTTGGGAAAACCAAAATCTAACTGGAATGCAATCCTGCCAGTGATCTCAAAGACAACTTAAAAAGGTCTTCTGTATATACATTGTTGGCAAAGGGAAGACAGAGAAAATGTGGGCTCACTGCTGAAAGTGGCAGAGTACAGTGAAAAGATAAGGTATCAAATGCTTTCTTTGCCTCGGTCTTTGCTGGCAAAAGAGGTCCTAACGAGGGGAAAGCAGCTATAAAGATTCTAGACATCCTGAATGAAGGGTAGCTGATCATCCTTGTCCTGAAGCTGCTATAGCTTCTTCAGGCCCATGTCATCGAGGCCCTCCTTATCTTTTCCTCACATGGCAGCAACAGTAGTTACCCCGAAATTTCTCAAAGCTTTCCTAGGCGTTCCCTGATGAGCCCAAATCAAGGCACAAATATTGGATTACAGTTTCCTCTATGTTAGGATCATCATCATAGAACCAATACCCAGTCCCGATCTTTGATTAATACGTCATCAAGAGTGTGACAGTCTCTATCCAAGACAACCTGTTTTTCCCCACTGTCTACTAAGAAGAGATCTAGTTCAGATGAGGGAGATATGGGAGATCGAACTGGGTTATATAATCAAACTGCTACACAGAAATGTTATATAAGCCCTTTACTTGTAAGACAGGCAAATTCATAGTGCCTTCCATTTACAGATTTTAAAGTCATTTAAGAAGTGAAAAAGTGAGTAACATTATTCTCATCATACAGGCAGGAAAAATACATATAGAATCTGTATAATCAACAAGAGCCTGCCTGCCGTGTTCATAAAAATCTGCACAAGTAAAGGTGACTACTCTTGCTGTCACCACTACTGAGACACACCATCCACTGCATCACTGTGCTCACGTTCACTGTTTGGTCTCCACTAATGTTCAGCAGGCTTCAATGGATGTCAGTGGGTGCCACTTTTTCTGCATTAAGGAATTCAGTGACACAACTTTGTTTCATATGTACTTCCATCTCAGAAACCACCTTGTTAGGCCTCCCTTCTGCTGCTACCTATCACATGGCAACAAAATGTGATAGAATTTGGCAGGAAGATTCATCCTCTATTGCCATACCATCAACATTGTCTCTGATGTTGTGGGACAGCATCACTAAATAGGACACATTACTTTCCAAGCAGCCCTCATAGACATCAGATCACCATCTACTATAGCTTTAGTGCTCCAGTCCAAACTGGAAGAATATAAGAACAAAAATCTTGTAGTGAATATTCATAGAAAGATGCTGCACTCTTCAAAAAGCAGCTTAAGACTGCATCAGTTCAAAAACTGGAGTTAGCTGTAACACTGTGCCCTGATCCTTGTTTAAAAATAAATAAAATGTCACCCTGATCTGTACAGCTACATGATGATTTAAAAGCAGTATAAAATCTAATAAGACGCCCTCAAATTAGGAAGTCAGCTGAAGTGACAACTGATAGATGTACATGCTCAGTAAAAGGTCTGACATCTTCTCTGTACCTTTGCGCTGCTTTCCCCAGTCCCATCATCTTAGTATTAATATCCAGACTGAACTTTAATCAATTTGCTTTCAACCATGCCACAGTCTCTGCTAAGCTCTTAATGAGATGCTTGATCACACTGTCTGTGCAGGATGAGCCGCAGATACAAGATGAGTGCACGCAGTCGTCCTGAAAATGTTTCTACCTATATTTTCTCATAGGCGGTCTTAATTGCAATTCCCTAATACTTATATTGAGCAGAACCATGACAAAGAATCCCATAAAGTATCCTTCAGGGTAGAATAACTACAGATCATTTAATGATTATTCACTTGCTTATTTAATAACAAAAATCTATGCAGAAATCCCAACACTGCATACAGCAGGTTTTTACAGGATGTTTCAGTGCCTCAGAATGTATTTAATTAAGTTTTGACTCTTTTTTGCTTTGGAGGATTCTTGTATCCTACTTTTCTACAGTCAGGATTATTGAGTTTAACTGCTTATACTGGAAGAGAAACTATATCCACACAGCCAATGATGATATGATAGAATTGCAACAGCCTGAGGGGTTTCTGAGAAGCATCTTCCATATATTGTTTCCCACTATGGGAAACAATGGATTGGTGTAATCAGCTCCCATCCTCCAGCAAAATAAAATCAAGAGCAGATCAGTGAGAAAGTAGTGAGAAAGAAGCATTCTTAGGTGCCTCTTTTCACTGCATGCATTAATTGCCATGTCTTCCTGTGCTGCTTCTCTTCTAAATGATTTACCATTCTGCTGATGTTACCATGCTTATTGCCTAACATAATCATATGCTTTTTCAGACTGAAGCAAACCAGTATTACAGTGGTGACAGTGGGATTTCTTTTTAATAATTCAGTGATAATAAATGGCATTAATGAGTACCTGCAAGACACAGTGACAGTATATACATAAATATATATGCCTATTCATATTGCTGTGCAGTATATTTGTTCTTTTTTCTTGCATGATGGTTTGAGTGGCAGGATTTTGGTATCACGGTGCTGCAGGGATGGTCTCTATGAGAAGAAACCAGGAGCTCATTGCACTCTACAACTTCCTGAAGGGAGACTGTGATGAGGAGGGGTTTGGCCTCTTCTCCCAGGCAACAAACAGGACAGAAGGAAATGGCCACAAGTTGCACTGGTGGAAATTTAGATTGGACATAAGGAGAAACTTTGTCTCTCAGAGAGTGGTCAGGCAGTGGAATGGCTGCCCAGGGAGGTGGTGGAGTCGCTGTCCCTAGCAGTGTTCAAGAGGCATCTGGATGAGGAGCTATGAGATCTGGTTTAGTAGCTTGTGGTAGCAATGGTAATGGGAGGATGGTTGGACTAGGTGATCTTGTAGGTCCTTTCCAACCTTGTGATTCTACAATTCTATGATTCTATGAGCTACTCAAGTTGGACACTGCTGGCTACAATCAGGTTGGCTCCAAAAGTGTTGGCACTGGCATGGTACTGGCCAAAGCTGAGCTCAGTAGTCATGCTAGTGGCACTCCATGACAACAAATTTATAGTAGGACCTTAGTCCTTGGACGGACCCACAGCAGACCAAGTGGATGTGGCCTGCAGGAAGCTACTGCCCAATGGAGAGCCCCTGCAGGATCAGGCTCTGGGCTGGAGCTGCAGCCTGACGAGAGGAGCCTGCAGTGGAGCAGTCTTTTCCAGGAAGGACTGCACCCTTTGGAGAGTGGCGATGGTGGAGCAGTTCTTGAAGAATTGTATTGTCAGAAAAAAACAGGTTGAACCAGTTCACAAAGAACTGTGCCCACGCTGGAGCAAGGAGGAGACTGAGGAGGCAGGAGTAGCAAAGAGGAGATGTGATGGACTGGGCACAACACCCTTCCTTGTCCCCCTCTGCCTCTCAGGTTTGAGGGGAATTAAAAGA
The DNA here is from genome assembly GCF_004143745.1 of Phasianus colchicus. The sequence continues at coordinate 288,615 of NW_022205588.1, read as the reverse complement.
TCAGGAGTGAGGTTGAGCCTGGGAAGAAGAAGTTAGCGTTGGGAGCAGGGAAGTTATTTTCTGTTTTTATTTCTCACTCTCCTCCTCTGTTATTACTTAGCAAAAAAATTAAGTTTCTTCAAGTTGAGTGTGTTTTGCCCATGATAGTAATCACTGTGCAATCTCCCTGTCTGAACCCTGACCCGAAAGCTATGTCATCTTATTTCCTCCTTGTCCTGCTGAGTGGGTGAGAGAGAGGCTGGGTGGCCATCTGGCAGCAAGACAAGGTCAAACCACTAAATTTTGGTGTAAAACGTCTTTTTTACATTGTTCCAGGAGAGTAATTTTCTCTGTATTTTCCATTCCTTTTTTTTTTTTTTTTTTCCCCTCAATTCTATTCCTAAATAATCTTTCTCTGAACAAACTTTTAATTTTCATGTTCTCAGCCATATTTTTTTTCATACATATGCTGCTGGCAATGTAAGAGTTAATATCAGATATTTCTACTTCTGAAATAAAGACAATATTCTGCAAAATAAATGGAATAAATCCTTATTTTTGTAACTGAAACGTATGAAGGACTAGAATGTATTTTAGATTAAGTTTGCAAATCACACAAAACTGGGAGGAACAGTTCAGACCGTTGAGGGCAGAAAGACCTTGTAAAGATTTTGACAAATTAGAGGCTGAGTAATCACAAAGTTAGTAAGATCAAGTGCCAGATTCTGCACCTCTGGCATGGCAGCCCTGGTTACAGACTGGGGGGGGAGAGGCAGAAGAGCAGCCCCATGTTTCCATCTGGATCTGGGCTCTCTGGCTGGCATCAAGATGAACATGAGCCAGCAGCGTGCCATGACAGCCCAAAAGGCCAACCATACCCTGAGGTGCACCAGGCCCAGCACTGCCACCAGGAGAGGAAGGGGTTGTCAGCTCTGCTCTGTGCTGTGCAGCCTCACCTCCAGCACTGGGTGCCATGTGGCGTAATTTTGCACTAAGGATATAATAATACTTCTATCTTTTCCCCCAGTGGTTTTACCTCACAAGAAACACATGAGTTGCAATAGAACTCTTTTATATTTTGCAACCTGCAGGTGCAAGGACATCTTCCTTGAGTTCCACATATATTGTTCTAGAAAGTTGCCCACTGTGACCTAATAAGTAGTGAAAATCTTCCAAACTGGGGAAAAGCAGCTGAAAGTTAGTCAAAAGGTCTCAGTGATGAAGCTGATGGTGGAAAACAAGGAAAAAGTAGGTGGGCACTTGACTACTTTTTTATCCTAGTTACCACTGAGCATGCCCAAAGGGACATTAGTATATATTAATTAGTCCTTGATATGGAATGAATATGTATGCTAATGTACTGCATATGCATGTCTTAACTGTTTAAATATAGAACCTGAACTCTGAAAGAGTGAGCTTGACAAGGTCAAGTCACCCCATACATATTGTGAGAAATAAAGGAATGCTTCTTTCTGACACTGCACTGGAATTAGTTTTCCTGGAAACTGTCACAGCGTAAGAAAGACAAAAAAATTATTTGAGAGCGTCCAGAGGAGGTCTGTGAAGGTGATGAAGGGTATAGAGGCAAAGATGTGTGAGGAGCAGCTGAGGTCTCTGGGTGTGTTCAGCCCAGGGTGGAGAGGCTGAGGGGAGGCCTGATGGCGGCTGCAGCTCCTCGCAGGGAGCGGAGGGCAGCGCTGAGCTCTGCTCTGTGTGACAGCGACAGGCCCGAGGGAACGGCATGGAGCTGTGCCAGGGGAGGGGAGCTGGAGGTCAGGGAAAGGGGCTGCACCACAGGGTGATGGGTATGGAACGGGCTGCCGAGGGAAATTCAGAAGCATTTGGGCAATGCTCACAGGGTTTGTATTTTGGGTGGTCCTGTGTGATCCAGCTGTTGGAGCCAGGGATCCTTGGGGGTCCCTTCCAAGTCTGGATATTCTGTAAGCCTATGATCTTAAATGAACGACTTTTAGGACAGTCAAGGTTGGAAGGGACCTCAGAAGATCATCTGGTCCAAATGCTGAAATCCACTTATATCATGACTTACTTAGCAAACAGCTGAATTACTGCATATCTTCTTGTGCAGGAATGAAAGGCAATTTTTCTATTGGTTAATCTTCCATACAGCTGTATATATATTTTTAATGTGCTGTATAATTGCTATATATTGCTGTCACTCTGATGTTATTTACTGGAACTATAATAGTGTTCAAAGGTCCTAACTGAGGTCAGGATCCCATTACAAAGCTGCTCCCAAGGTGCAGCAAACCATGAGCACATATAAATCACTTAAAAAGCAACACTGGCACAGTATGGCACAAACAGATATTTGGTAAACCATTTTTTGTATGTCTTTCTGCAAAGCCTGAGATTTGGTTAGGGCTCCTAGAGAAGAGATTGAACAAGATGATGAGATTTGTGAACAGGCAAAAAGTTGCCCATCTCCTGGGAGCTAGTCAAAAAGGGAACAAAGCCACAAAATTAGATCTCTTATAGACAAGAGAGAAAACAACTGAAATCCAACTTTGCAAAAGAGAAGCTCACGCTACCACAATCTTGTTTAGAAAATAAAGTAATACTTAAAGTGTCCATATCTTAGAATCTGTGGGCTGTCAGCAAATCCCTCACAAATCCTCCTCGCTGTCAGACAATTTAAAGATTCTGTTCCACCAGTTCATATCTGAGCCACCTAAAAATTTGGCATGATCCAGGTGAGGATGTGTATGATGACACACAGATTCAGAGCTGTGGGTTGTTTTTTTCTTGATTTTTAAAAGAGATCACATGCAAAAACATAGAAAACATAGTTTCTCTATCTCTTCTTCCTTTGCTTTATAATTTTTGTTTGTTTGTTTTGCCTTTTTTTTTTTTTTAACATAGGATTTTTTTCTTTATTCTGTGCCTTCTGGATAGTCTTGCTCTGGGGACAAATCAGAATTATAGAGTAAGATGCTGGAAAATTGCTACATTGCTTTTGCAGAAGTGAGAACATGTGCAGTAGTGGACACAATAGAAACTACATGAAAAGATGCAACAGTCTGAATACGAAGTCGAAACAAATGGTATTTGGAATAGCTATTCTTCTCTCTGTCACATATTTGTATAATAATAGACATAAATCTAATCACTTAAACACTACTTACAGAAAGTGGTCACTAGCTCTGTGCTCGTCTTTCTGGCAGCTCCAGGCCTTTGTTGTGATTTCAAGAAGTTAAATACTGGCATGTGCAACATAGTCAGCAGTCAGAGAATGCATACTGTATCATACAGTACTAAACTAAAAAAATCAGGTCCTAAGGGCCTCAAATTGACTGTCAAAAAAAAAA